>JAVKPL010002966.1:0-187047 GCA_032173675.1 Gastrolobium villosum
TTTCATAAAAGTTTAAATTTTTATCGGTAAAAATGCTTTAATCCATGGTTAGGGTTGCTCGTGTATTCCTCGATCTGTAACAAGGAGGCTAATCCCATATGATTAGGTTTCCTCCTTGCTGTTTTTTCAATTTTTCGGAATTTTCGTGTATTTTTCAAGATTTTGTAAAAATTCAAGATCGAGAAACCGCGAGGAAGATGCGCAGTCAGCACTGTCGGAGACTTTTCGAGGACTTACCGATCTCAGAATGGGCCGATCTATATATGGTTGGAAAGAGGACGGAAAGACGAACGTAACGGTGGGTGGATCGCCGCCATCGGATCCTCCACGCTCCTTCACGCGCCGCCACAAGATGATGAGAGTGGCCGCCACTCTCCGGCAAAGAAAGGGAGAGTGTGGGAGCGTCCGGCCACCTTTTTGGGTGGTTCCAGCGGCGGTGCACTTGTTGCAATGTGGCGGTCCTTCCCCTGGAGTTTTGATTTGACTTCGGGTGACGGCGCAGCAGACCTGACGGCTAGGGTTCCTTTTTCGCGTCCTAGGGTTTTCTCGCCAAAGGTTGGGTCCTTGGGCTTTTGCGCCCATGGAAACCCTAAAGGGGCTTGAGACAGATACTATGGGCTAGGCGAAAATCGAATTCCAAAGTTGTAACATTTTTTTTATTTTTGTTATTTTCTTTAAAATAGGAATGCCATGGATTAAAGTAATTAAATTTTATTATTTAATGCTTTTATTGATTGGTATGAATTATATGATCAATAACATGCTTTATTGCGATAACATGCCATATAGAATAGGTGGTGCCATATTGTTGCATAACTTGTATGATTACATGAGCATAATAGCTATTATGTCTTCAGCGACTAGTACGATAGTTATTATGGGATTATTTTGATTTTAAATTATCCTCAAAAAATTAATTAATAATTATTATGATTTTTGTTAAAAATCTAGATTAATAATGGAATTGATTAATTTTGGGTAATTAACATCAAGACAAATAATCGTTATGGAAATTATTTTGATTTCAAATCATCCTCATAAATGATAATTATTATGATTGTTGCAATCTAGATTAATAATTAAATCAGCTATTTGGATGATTTAAATCTAGAAAAATAATTAAAGTAAATTTCCTAAGAGAATAGTTTATTTTGCGAGTAATTTGTGGGTTTTCTGAAATGGTCATGGAATAACACACGTTGCATACAACATTCATGTATCATGATTGTGTGGAGCACACGCTGACGTAAAGTGACCAGATTTCAGGACCTTAATGATTTCAAAATTCAGATAAGCTAAGTGATGCACGTTCATCGGCGCTCTTGCTTACATAGTTTTTGAAATCAAACAAAGGATACTCTCAATTAAATAATTCTTGGAAATTAGAAAATAATGCTTATGTTGAATGGAAGGAGATTTAAATTAAGAAATTAATTTAACCTTCAAGCGCAATATAGGACCATTAATAAAATAATCATGTGAAGCCCCATCGGATAAGCATGATTGGATTTTATTAGATTGGACCTAAATAATTATGGGAGGAGATTTAAATTAAGAAATTAATTTAACCTCCAGGCGCATTGTGGGCCTATCAATAAAATAATCATGTGAAGCCCCAACGGATAAGCATGATTGGATTTTATTGGGCCTTAATAATTTCAAAATTTTAATAACGTGTTGTACGACCCATCGTCGATAATACCAAGTTATTAAAGATAATTTTGAAATTGAACAATAAATTCGACTGGGCTTATGAAAATTCTCAAATAAAAATGTTGAATGGGTGAAGGTTTTAAAAATTAAATTAATTTTAAAACCTGCGGGCTCCATTTGTGGGTTTATTAGTGAAATGGTTATCGCTGAAGCCCCATCGGATAAGGATAATCAGATTTCACTAGATTAAATCTTAATAATTTCAAAATTTTAGTAAAGTATTGTACGGCCCATCGTCGGCAATGCTTAGACACTAAGGATAATTTTGAAATTAAACAATGGTTAATTACATTCAACTTTGGTAAAATTGTTAACCCTCCCATCGAGGCTCTGGCAATGGCACTGAAGGCCCAAATAACAATTTTAGTTTTTACAAGTGACTTGCCCATCGTAAGCCTTGTAAAGATAAACTAAAGGATTGTTAACAATAAACAAGAGTAGTTATGAGAATCTACTTGTACTTCATTTGTTTATTGCATTATTTGTTTGTAATTGTGTGCTTTATATGTTTTTCAGAAAATATCTTAGAAATGATTTTGAGTCAAAAACCTCTAGATGGTACCAACTATGAATAAGTGAAAAGCAAATTTTTGATATTGTTCTAAAACATGGAAGCTAAAATTTGTCCTGACAATGCGAGGGCCATAGCAACCTGCAGAGGATGCGTCTAAGGAAACTAAGATGCATTTCTCAGATTGGGAAAGGGCAGATATGGTAGTTCCCTGCTATATTATTGTCATTTTTTCCAAATACTTGCAGAAGCAAGTGTACATGATTAAGAGTGGAGTAGAAATGCTTCAGACTCTTAATGACATGTTTGCTGCGTCTAGCAGCTCTGCTAGACAGAATGCAGTCGGTGCAGGTTTTGCTAAGAGTCTTGTTAAATCCAAAGGGAAACCCAAGGGTGGTAACAAGAACAAAACAACTTGGTTATCAGTTGTCAAACCAGTTGCTATGCAGAAGCCGCAAGGCAAGTTCTTCAAGTGCAGACTGAAGGGACACTGAAAGAAAAATTGCCCAGAGGTGATGAAAAGAACCAGACATGGGCATATCAAGGCCTGATCAGTGACTGAATTATTGATTCAGGAATCACTGATTATGTTTGTTACTCTTTGCAGTAGTTCAAACATGGCATACCTGTCAGCAATGGACATAGATATTTTAAGCTTAAAAATGGGAACTTGTGTCTGCATTTGCAGTAGGACAAGTTATTTATAAGACTATGGTTGTAGGTGACTGTTTATTTGTTCCAGATTTAAAGAGGAATTCAATTATTGTTAGTTGTTTTGATTAAAACACGGGTTGACAATGCAATTGATTCCTCAGTTACATTTCGAAGTCCATCTTCGTCTTGTTTGTTCTGGTACATTGTTTAAATAGTCTTTATTACTTTTGTCCTATACCCCCCTAAATTTTTTGTGTTGAATGGAAAGGATGATGAACAAGGATTTTCACCAAAGAAATAAAAGTTTCAAATGAAACATATCTTTGGCTTTTGTGATTGAGTCACATTATCTCAAGTAGGAAACATGTTTTAGTTAAAAGAGAGACTGAAAGTTCAAGAATCTTTTAACTAACAGCTACATGTTAGTCCTATTTGGAAGGTAAAATGACCAAACAATCCTACAAGGGCCAAAAAGGTTTGCGCAACTATTCAACTGGAACTGGTTCATACTAATGTATGTGGACCAATTAGCGTTCAGACCAGAAGAGGTGATGAGTACTTCATTATATGAATGTTTGCTCTGGATTTGGACAGATGAACCTAGTGCGCCATAAGTCTAAAGCTTTTGGAAAATTTCAAGAGTTTTAAGTTTGAGGCAGAAAAGCATTTAGGAGTTCAAATCAAAACACTTTAGTCTACTAAAGTGTTTGGCTACCTGTCTGGTAAGTTCAGGTCTTACCTGATTTAAGAGGGGATAGTTTTATAACTGTCAACTCTAGGAATGCATTAGTTGAATGATGTTGCAGTATGCAAAAATCAAACATTTCTAGATTTGGTGCAAATCATGTTCAGGTTATTCATCTTTGCCAATGTTGTTCAAGGGAGATGCCTAGGAGAAGGAAATGTACCTTCTTAACTTGGTTCCGTCAGAGTTTGTTGTAATGACACCTAAAGAATTATGGAAAGGGTGCAAGCCCAGATCAAACCATATTCGGATTTAGGGTGCTACGGCACGCGTCCTACAACAAAAGTCAAATAAGATGGAATCTTGTATGGAAGAGTGCATATCTTTTGGCTACCCTAAGAGAACAAGGGATGATTTCTTATTTAGTCTTAAGGACAAGATAATCTAAGTGAGCACTCACATGATTTTCTTAAAGGAGGACTAGATGAGAAATTATAAGCTCTTAAGTTAGGTTATTCTTGATGATATTTATCTCAGATCAAGAATTTCCAGAATCTCTAGAAGCTTCATCCACTGTTCCCTTGATTGTTCAAGAGGGGATAGATATATCTCTAGGTGAACAAACAAGAGAACCGTAATTGGAAATTCAACATGATAATATATAAGTGAAACTAGTAGAAATATTAGTATCACATGTAAAGGAACAATATCAAGGATAAGCGGATCCTCAAGAAATTGAAGATCCACCATTTGACCCACTCGTTGTTTTACCTATAAATACACAAAGTCTAGTGCAGTACATTCGTAGTGGGAGAGAACCTTGTTAACTCTCAAGTTGTCTCTTGTTGAGTGACATTGATCCTACTAGTTACGATAATGCACTAGAAGATGTTGTTGATCAAGTGTTGCTCAAGCTATGAACAATGAGATGAAATACTTGTATTTCAACTCCGTTCGGTCCCTAGTAAAGGCACCAAAAGGGGTAAAACCCACAAGGTGCATGTGGACATAAAAGGCAAAGAGAGGATGGACAGGAAGGTGAAAACCTTCAAAGCTAGCTTGGAGGCAATTTTTGCTAGACGCCATGCTCGAGTCTATCCAGATTCTCTTAGTTGCTATAAGTCTCAATTATGAGATTTCATTTTGGGAGTTGGATGTCAGGATATCTACATACAACAACCAAAAAGGTTTATAGCAAATGGGCAGGAACACACGGTATGCAAGTTGTGAAAGTCTATTTCATAGACTTAAGCAAGCATCCAGGTCTTGGAACATCAGTTTTGATCAGGTTATCAAAATTTTGATTTTGAGAGAAACTTGATGAATGATGTGTATTTGTATGTAAAGGATCCAACGGAAGACAGTAGATTTTCTGGTACTTTATGTAGATGATATGCTCCTTATTGGAAACAACGTGGAGGTAATATCAAGCATAAAGAGTTGGCTAAGTTAGTGTTTTGGTATGAAAGTACTGGGGAAGCCAATTATATTCTTGGTATAAAACTCTTATGAGACCGGAAGAATAAGTTGTTGGCATCACCTCGGGCTACTTACATTGACAAAACTCTTGCCAAAATTCAACATGAGAATTCTAAGAGAAGAATGATAATTCTCAGATGTGGAATTCATGTTCTTAAGGAGTAACCAAAGACTTCTGAGAAGGAAGAATGCATGAGCAGGATATCTTATGCTTTGGCAAAGGTAGTCTCATGCATATCATGTTGGGCGTTAAACCAGACATCTGTCACGCAGTGGGAGTAGTGAGATGGTACCATTCTGGATATAGAGGAACACTAGATTATTGTTAAGCATGTACTCAAGTATCTTTGGAGAACGAGAGATTATGTGCTAGTATATTCTAGTGGGAGTCTTGAAAAGCTGAGTTTTCACAGATTCAGTTATTTCAAGTGGATATTGACTCAAGAAATCAACCTTGAGCTATGAGTTTTTCACTAAACTCAGATAGCATTAGAGGTGGATCTTGTAGACCCAGTTACTAAGAGTTTGCCTGAACTTGTGTTCAAGAGGCATGTTACTTTTTTTGGGTCTTAGGAGGATCCCAGACTTGCATTAAGCGAGTGGGAGATATTAGGTTCATTGTGCTCTTGGAGTAAGACAATGAAATAATATAATCATTTTCTGAATTTTACAAATAAGGTATTATTTATTTTGCACACTATTTACAAACATCAAGGTCCGGATCAATTGTGGAGTATATGATCATATGGATACATTCATGGAGGACATGATCATAGGTTCTCACAATTGATGAATAGATTCACAGCTGTTAAATAAAGTTGGGCACTTTATTTAGGCTGCAATATTTTATGAAATGGTTTTGTCCGAATCATTGTAAAATATTGGTGTGAATTAACATTCACATTGAAAGGATCAAGGTGAGATTTGATTAAGGTTGTTTTTCTGTCATAAGGTATCAAATCTCCAGTTAACTATAGTTATGTAATTGCTCTTAATTCTGAGTTTATTATAAATAGGTAGTCAAATAGTTTTCATTCTTTGATTTACCAACGGGTGAGGTTCGATCTATTGACGGCCAATAACTCGGTATTTTGGGAGTGAGATTATTTGATTATCGGTATTTATGAGATAAACAACATGGAATTTGTAGGATATGTCCCCTTGATATGTTTCGGTACTTGGATATTAAAGACACTGGCCAGTGCATGTAATCCATTAGAGAAACTATCATAGTCAAGGGAATAAATAATTGATTGAGTTACAGAAAACTTGTCAATCAATTATAGACATTCTACAAAGGGGCGATGCATATTCATGTTATAAATGTTATTAATCTTGGAGTTCAAATTCGGGCTTTTAGTGGAATAGCACTGAATTAGATAATCATTCGTTGATTATCAAGAGCCTTGATTAATAACAGATGGTAGATCCCCAGGCTAGCTCAAGAAAAGGGATGGGACAATTTCAGTTGATGACGACTAGTGGGATACATGGACTTGGGCTTTAGGCTCAAGTTTGTACTCAAGAGCAAGTGGGAGATTGTTGGGTTTTTTGCTCTTTCACTAAAGCCCAATAGGGTTAATAGTGTAAGAAGAGCCCAAGAAACCAAAAAGCCCATTCAGTTTAGGGTTAGGGTTTCTTGGGACCCATATATATTCTATGCTTTAGTCTTCAGCCTCCTCTGAGGGTTTCCACTTGGTGGTTGCAGAGGGCTGATGGATGGTCATCTCCCTGAAAGAGAGAGAGTGCCCACACACTTCCTATTCCCCCTTGAGTCATAGTCTGGAAGATCTGCCACAGTCCAGCATCAAGGGATTTGTTCGTGCTGCGGCGCTGAGGTGAGCAGTTCGTGAAGAGGAATCATATAAGGGAAGATTCTACACGAGATCTGCGCAACAAAGAGGTAATCGTGAAACGAGGATGATTCGGTAAGCATACTAATGTACTAGGTCCTAAATCGCTTCCGTATAAATCCAATAGTTCCTGTGATTTGTTATGCATATTTTGCCTAAATTATGGTTGTTTATGGTGATTTGTGACCCATTTATTGTCTTTATTTCATTAAGTTATGATGGCAACACCATGCAACATATTCGACGCATCATGTATTTTAAAAATGTTAGTAGCTCTGTTTTTTTTTTTTTTTTTTTACTTTTTTTTTTCTTCTTGTGCAACCATGCAACAGATTTGAGGCATCATGTATATTCTAAAAATGTTAGTAGTTTTTTTTTTTTTTTTTGTCAAGCTTATATATTTTGCCATCCATTTATTGTTTTCATATCATTAGGTTATGATGGCAACTATGCAACACATTCAAGACATCATGTATTTTAAAAATGTTATAGCTGCCTACTAAAAAATAAAAAAGTTAGTAGCTCATGTTATAATCCCCTAGCTAGCACTGCCATTCTGTTATTAGAGGCATGCTTGCACATGATCCATGCTGTCTTTGACAATGGATTAATCTTTTGGGATGTGAGACATAAAAAATGTCTGGTATTAATATAAGCATCACCTCGGAATATATCATAATGTTGTTCTTTCCTCCATTACGAGAATATGAGATTATGTGTTCAAAACCTCTAAATGTTCGAAGTGGTTGAAAAACACAGCTAAAGCCTCCCTTGTTTTCAAGCTTTAGGACGTGCATAGATTCTTTTGCTAGCACAACGTCAAATTTGACGTTTGATTTTCAATGTCGCAAAAGTTCTTACCCCCAACATTTGGTAAGATGTCTTTATATATATAACCATCTCTTATAAACAATGAAAGAGACAAAAAGAAAAACAAAACTAAAATGACCTTTTTCTTGAATCGAGTAGCTATAGGAATATATATACTCCCTCTCCTTCAAAACACTTGTGCCATGTCATTAAGTATTAACCTTCATTTGTGTGTGTGCTACCCATATACATATATTTTTTTTTTCTTGTGGCAAGTAATTCCACATAACTAATTGGCATACAAATTAAAAAAAAGGGTCGACCCAGTTCAAATACCCACTTCGTGAGTGTCTGGGGAAGGGAATACTCTTGGCGAGAGTCTTTCCCCTGCTTTTTGCAGAGAGACTGATTCGAACCCGCGACCTGACACATCATGGCAAACAAACTTACCGCTGAGCCAAGCCGGCCCTTCGGCATACAAATTAAAAATGACTTAAAAATCCTTAACTAATTAAGTTCACAATATAACAACAACAATCAAGTCTTATTCCATTAAACGGGATACGCTACATGAATCAAACATATATAGTTCAAAAGAGCAAAATGTTTATAAAATTTATTCCAACAACGAAACATGAAAGAGCTAATATAGGAGTTCGAAAATAACAAGGTTCATTCATGTAGCGTTAAACATAATCCGATCAATGAGCAAGAGAGGGTATCTCATCGTCACGCCAAATACCCTCGAATGTTCCATAGGGTGATAGCCTAGTTGGATAATTATTCTCTTGTCCAATATACTTGCATCTAAGGCATCTTCCTCGACAAAAAAGAAGCTTTCTCAAACACGTGATATCCAAATGATTTCGAAGATCATGAATACGGTACACCAGAACCCTTGACCTAGGACTTGGTCTCTCCACAATGAGACTATGACATATATTCACAACTTCCAAATGTTCCAAACATTGGAGTACACGGCACAAACCTTTCTTGTTTACCATTACGGACCGAATACTCAAGAACTTCAGATTTGGGGTGTACTTAATCAAGTAATTAGCATGAAAATCTTCAAAGGCGCAAGTGAATTTCAATTCAGTGATTCTCTTGCAATATTTGCCAATTGCTGAAAAAATATCTCCATGCTTGACCATAGAGGTAATAGTCAAGGATTCAAGTCCTCCCCAAAACTTCATTGCAATATCGATTCCAGTTTTTGATAATTGGCCTGATCTTGGTAAAACTAATCGTTTAAGATTTGGGGTCCTGCAAAAGAAGACACTTTATAATATCAAGAGTACATGCATTAAGTAGCTAACATAGTTTTCTTTAGAAGGTCATGTAACATACCGTAATGAATCGACTCTTCCAAAAGCTTAAATTATTCGGTGAAGGTACGTAAATAGTTTTATTATATCTCAAATAGATTTGTATTATATCTAACATATCTTCGTGCAAAAACCACTGGATTTATTTGGACTTGAAACATGAACAGTATACAGACCCACTAAAAATGAGGTGGTAAAGAAAAAAATATTGACTACCTGGTTATAAAAGTACTAATATCATAACATGAACCAATTCTCCCAAACAGATGAACACACATGAATAGTTTTACGGAAATATAAGAATCATGTTACAGGAATGATACTATTCATTTCTGCAACAATTTTTTAACTATGTATTCCTGAAAAGACATAGTTAAAAATGAGTTGCAGGATGTCCTATAACAGGACATTCGATGCACCCATAGTTTTATATATATAAGTAACAAATTTATATTATATCTAAGACATAAGTTACAAAAGGGTAAGTTAAAAGTGTTACCTTTCAGCCGCAGAGATTAAGTGCTCATCCCTCATGTAAACATAGTAGTTATATATTAAGCAGCTTATGTTTCCATCGCTCAGATTGAGAACATACTTCAAGAATTGACTCATTTTTGAGCTTGAATTTCTGTCATACCAAGCATCTAGTAACCTGGGCACGCGGAAAGAGTGAGAGCTTAATTGAGTGAGATCAAGCTTCTTCCAAAGTGCAGGGTCACGACATGCTTGGTTCCAATATTTGCAAACCAGAGAGACAATTGCAAGGTCCGTAATATTGAGGGTCATAAAAATTCTTATCAGAACCTCATAGCAAAGAGTATCATTCAGGTTGCTGATAGCTGAGTTGCTTCCCTTCATTGCTTAATGTTTCCTGCATGAAAATCATTAAGACATTATTGTACCAAAATAAAAATAAAAATGAAAAACATTAAGACATTAAATATGTTTCACATGATCGATTTAATAATAAAATAAAATAAAAAAATCAATCAATTGATATGTATGAATTTAGATTATGAAGTAAATATTAAATGCAATATTTCTATGAAGCAAAAGGATTTCTATTCCTTTTTTGTTACATAGGAATAGAAAAGGCCTAAAGTAAGGAGAGAATGCTATTCTTAATATAACAAAACCTTAAACAGGGAACTCTCCATCTATATAACTGCATATATATGCTATGAATGAAGTCACAATTAAAAAGATTCTTACCATATAATTTTTAATAAATGTTTCATTCAAGAAGTTACAATTACTGAGTGGAGTTTAACTTGGCTCAAACTTAGAATCGGTTTTTTATGGTCGGGTCATTTTTTAAAAACCTAGATTTGACCTATTTATAATTCAATTAACTATCTTGTTGGGAACTCGGGATTGAACTAACCCAATATTATTTACACAAAACATAAAAATTTAAACATTATATAGCTAAGTGATAAAATATTAATAAAAAGTAAAAATAAAATAAAATTAAGAGATGTTTTACAATTATACCTATACAGAATTATATCTAACTTTTACAAAAATTATAATCTTGAAATTATTATATAAATTTGAATGGGTCCTACAAACTCTAAGAATGACAAAACCTTAAATCAAAATTACCCAAAGCCTATTTTTTCATAACTTGAATTCAACCCAATTAACTTTGGACTAAATTGAATTATCAGGTCGGATCAAGTCATGAACTTTCTTAGTAAAAACCTGCTACAAAGCACCGAAATATATTCAAAAAAAATAAAAATTGATAACTTTGTGATTTTAAAAGGCCTATATATGTTCAACCCAATGAAAAACCTCCTTGTTAGAATTCCGCTCAACAAAAATTCAATGGATCACTAAAATCTTGTCTTACTACCGAAAATCTTCAAATTTTGGAAATATTTGTCAGGAACTCTCATTCTCAAATGATTTGAGAATTAATTCAAAGAAAAATTGGACAGCAAAAATAAAAATAAAAGAATTGTGAAAAGAAATTTAGGGACAGGTTGATCAACAAAACTCATACATATACCTATTACTAGATTCATCCTAAATGATCCACTTTTCGGCTAAATTACCTCATGCTAAAGATATCCGAATTCAAGATCAAAAGATGCAAAATACATAGAAAATGGAATGATAAAAGAAAGAAAAAACGTACTCAATGAAAAGAAACAAGCACGTACCTCTTATGGCCTTATGTCACTCTCTTAGATATGTGGTGAATAGAATGAAGACTGAACTTAAGATTATGTGAAATATATAGAAAAGCCAAGACCTTGAAATGATCAAGACCTGCAATTAACGCCAATGCCTATGTAAAGCCAATGCAAAAAAACCCTTTTGTGTGTGTAAAATTAGTAAAATGATATTCCCAAAAATAAAAATTATTGATTACCATGAGTGGTATATATTAACCATGAGTGACGCAAGAATCTCGAGGTTCAGAAAGTATTTGTAGCATAAAGTAAAAGGAAAACTATTTGTGCTTCAAATATGAGGTAAGTTGTATCTTTTTAGTTTTTTTATTCTATGTTCCTCCGATAATATATAATTATAATATGAAAAGTTGTTTTATTTTCTTTCTCCTGAGTCACATCAGCTGATATGGAAAATGAAAAAAAAATCATGCTATAATTATGTATTACCGAGAGTAAAAAACTAAAAGAACACAACTTACATCATTTAAAAGGACACACATTAAATCCTTAAGTAAAATAATACATTATTTTATTACCATATATAAAAAATGTCAACCAGGCAATTAAATCTTGTGTCGAATGCAGAATTGACTTCTTTATTCACTTCCATATATGATAACATGAAATAAATACTACTGCGTTTCCTCAAAATAAAAAATGTAAAATAGTTTAAATGCAATTTATGAACCCAATTAAAGAATCTATTGACTTATCACTTTTGGCTTCAGTAACGTTTCTCTCCCTCATTTCTTCAACTTTTTTTATCGTCATTGTCGGTCAAATTTATTTTAGCTTCAATGAGATCAGTTTCTCTCCCTCAAATTTTTAAATTATTTTTGCACGTCATCATCTTACCAAAATTTTGCAAAAGGTTGACTTTAATATGCAATAAACGACAATTTTTTATTTTTTTTAATTCCATGGGAAGAGATCACTCTGCTCGTCACATTCCTTGTTGCGTTTGCCTTGTATTTTGATAAACCGATATACATATTATTAGCATTTGTTCCAAACTCGGGGTATGCAAATTTATTTGATTTTCTAAGACAATTTTTTTGTGTGTTGCTTCTATGACCATCCACCATATATACTAACTTTATTATTTATATTCATAAATTAAATTATTAGTTAATAAACTTGCAGTGTGACAAAATAAAATCTAGCTATCGCTATCTTTAAAAAAGAATCTCACTCTGATTTAATGAGCACAATATTATGATTCCAGCTCTTATTACATCATCTTAATTCTGAAATTGTTAACCCATGACCGTGTAAGATTAGCTATTTAATCTAGCTCATTAATAATTCTTATATGCACTAACTAGCCATGAATTCTTCCTAGAGATTATAATTACCGCTAGTAAACATATTGGATATGAACTTATTTCACACTGAATATAATATTCAATCCATGAATTGCCTAATATGCTTAAGGAACTCAGTTATCTACCAATTGTATTAGGCTTTGTTGATGTCTTTATATAATTTTAGGAGATAGGATATTGTGCATATATTTTTTTTACAAATATTCTAGATACTTTTCTCCAATATCATTAGATCAGGATGAAAGTTAATTGAGATTCTAATTTAAAATTTTGAATAAAATAGATAGAGTAGGCATAAAAAAAAGTAGGCATAGTATAATATATTATCACTAAATTTATATATTTAGCTTTATATAAAAAATAGTTTTCTTATCACTAAAAAGGTAAAACTCAACTTTACGGATGTGCCTGAAAAGATTTCTTAAAATATTTTTTTAGTTTGAAAAACTAAAACAATTAAAAATAATATTTAATAAAATCAATTTATTTATTTTTTCGCAAATGAACCGATGATTGTATCTGGCGGCTGCAACTACAGGAATTTTTTTATTTTTTTTTAAGTATATCCTCTTGATTAAATGTTGCCAACTCAAAAAAAAAAATCTCAGTTAAGAAAGAAGTTGGTGGATTCATTTATTTTAATTTTACTATCTCAATTAAATATTACCTACGTAATAAAAAAACCTCAATTAAAAAAATGCTATTTCTAATTCTTAAATATAATTTTTTAATAATTTTTATATTTAATTAAAAGGATGTTTAATTATAACAAAAAATTTAATCAAATAAATTAGATTAAATAAAGAGAGAGAAAATAACATGTACTGGACTACTGGTCAGATTAAAGGGTTCAAGTCCCTAAGAAAAAGATATATTTTTTTTAAAAAACGTCTTTTGAATTACTTAAAATTTAACCTTAAATAAGTTTTATAAAAACTAGACCTTAATTATTTAACTATATATAAGATAAATTAATGTAAATATGTAATTCATAAAAATTGATATAGCCGAGTGAATTTGTATTAATCAATTACTTTTTAAATAAATTCAGGAACTATTTCTACTCAACCATCTTATCCTCGAAGATTATCAACATATTTTATTTTTAAACAATTCGTTTAATGGGTAATGAGTTGGAATATAGTTTGACACTTTGATTTGTTTCATACCTTTTTTAAAAAAAAAAATCTTCTTACATATTTGGTTAACTAGTAAGTTTGAGGTAGGTAATTATATAATCCATGAATTATATTTAAGTTTGAGCTAAGTTAAGCCAAATTGACAAGTCAGACGTTTATTCCACATCGGTTAAAAATTGATCATACAAGGATCATTTAAGTGAAAAAGTTTCATCAATATTACATATTAAGGTTTTGGACTAAGATGTGGTATGAAATCTATTTATCGTGATTTATTTTTAATTGATTGATGAAAATTTCGCTTGAAAGGGTTTTGGGTTGTCCATGTCCTTCTTAACAATGTTACCCCGGTTTAAAGAATCCAAATTTTAATAACAAAGTACAGAGCTAAATGTGTTAGCCTTGAAATGTGAGCTACATTAATACATTAGCTCATAAGCTATTATTGTCAAATTCCTTCGATCACCATATGATCGAAAATGGAAGTTGAAAATATCAAGAAGTTATTTGAACTGTTATGAATTATAGGAGCTACACTTCTATCTCTTTTAAGGGATATAGTATGTCAACATGAAGATTCTTGAAGAAAAAATGGTATGGACCAAAAATCAAGGAGAGTCACCAGAAGTACTATAACAAAGGTGGCTGCGAAGAGGGGAACTGTGTGTAAGCTACCGTGACTCTAAAATCCGACAATATGAATGCTAGAAATCATATGTCTCCTCTATTGGAGAGTAGGAGTTTATATGGGGGAATAAATATTCCTAATGATGATAAGAGAGGGAAAAAGTGAGCTAAATTTGTTGGCCATTATATTCACTACTCTAACAAGGCTTCGTCTCATTGCTGTGAGTATATGATAGTGAATGTGCAAGGAGAAAGGGATTCCCCATGGTGAGGGCCACGTGCTGACCTAAAGAGTGTTTAATATCTGTATCTCTATTAGGGAAAAATATTCGATGGTTCGGCCTCTATTTCTCCCCCTCTCTCTTCTCTCTCCTCACATTCTCTCTCTCTCCTCCCAATGCATGTTAGTCAGGAGCGTTGAAAATTCTCTCCTCTATTAGGCCTTGATATAACCGGCCCAATACCAGAAAAATTATTACATATGACAAATTTAGGATATGTAGATATTTTATAAGCATTACCCACCGAGGGAGATTGTTGGCTGCCGAAATGTCAATTCTCAATATGTTGAACTTATTAGATGAGACAAACTCAAGTTTAAAATACAAAAACTGGAAAGCATTTCAATAGAATGTCCATTGTAATTATTTCTACTTATTATTCCAGGAGATAATTCTAGCTTGGTCCAAGAAATCTGAGTATATATCACTGCCAGTAACTATCAGATTCCTTTCATCCACATAGATCCCCTAGTAATCTATGACTGATTCTCTCCATACACCAATTTTGCTTTCCTCTTCACCCTTGCTGAGTTCACTGCCACTGCAACCACAAGTTAAGAATAATTGGGCTATAGTACCAACAATTTAAAGCATCACCACAAGTGCAAGCCATTTAAATGTTAGAACATGAAAATTGAAGGGAAAAAAATGCCTATTTGGCTTTAACTTTCAAAGATTTGTTTTAAAAAAAGACAAAAACAAACACACCAAAGATTGTATCATTATTGCATCATATAAAACTTGCTACGTGTCATGGCAAACACTGTAGTGCTTTTAGCTCAGGATGAAAAGTGAGAGCCACCTTAACTTCCCCACTGTATTTCTGATTCCTCACAACATTGTAAACAGTTTCTGGAATGCTACCCCCAGCAAACACAGGTTCCAAATTAATTCTACATATATGAGAAACAAGTGCATTTTAGTTTTTCACCATAATCGAGAAAGCAAATCACATATGAAATGTACAAACAGTTGAAAACACATAAGAATAAGAAAAAAGAGAAAAAGCCACGTTTAATTTGTTTTCAAAAACCAAACCAAAAAACTATCTATAAACATTTCTTTGAAGTTTTCTAATTCTATTTTATAAATTGATTTTGAAAACAAATAAAACAAAAACAGAATCAAATTCCAAATCACTCTATACATCAGAAAATTGTAACACATCCAAGTTAGAGGGATTTTAACTCACTTTACCTCACCAAGGAAATCATCCTTGGTAAATGTATCTTTGTCCATTAGCCTCAGATTAAGCTCTGAAACATTGTCAGAAACTGTAAAAAGGAAGCTTTCATTCCAACAGGGTTTAGATCCTGCACCTATAACACAAGGTAATTCAGTAACTGCAATATTTTAGAAATATCATTCCCCAAGAGAGAGTTTAGAATCAAATTCAAGCCACTAGAGAGAAAATAGTGAAGAAAGCAAAAAAGAGAGTGAAACACACCTCGAGCAACACTGCTTCTGTGTTCTTGTGCCCTATAAGTGAGGATCACATAAGGATCCATTTTCTCTGCTCATCAAGAAATGATATGTAGAAATTCAACCCTTTTGCATTGATTACAATCTTAAAATGAAAAAGTCTTGAAATAAAAAATGGGGAAACATCCATTCAATTGAAAAGTATAATCTCTCCAGAGCTATGAGAAATCAAGCCAAAATTAAGTTTATAATCCGTACTTTGATGCAACAAATTCTATGAAATAGAGGAAAACATTTCTTTTACCATTTCCTTTTACCAAAAAAAGAGGGGAAAACATTTAGATCCATATATCATTCTCATGTTAACACCAACAATTGTTATGGCACGTAATAGTATGTTATCTACCATTGAATTTGAATTACTTACTGAGAAAATCACTGTCATGAAGCCCTTTTGCGCTGACAAGAATAACTTCAAGCGTTCCACGAGACATCTTTGGCTACAATTCTGATATCTCTCTCTCACAAGTTAGAGATTGAAGTTAAAGTTTGAAGGATGCTGAAACGCTTGAAGCAATTTACTTGGCTTTTGTCATTATTCATCCTCACTTGTCAATAAAGTTAACTCGTTAATTTGTTTCATATGTGTTATCTTTGCTTTTCTTTTCTTTTCTTTCCTTTTCATTTTTTTCTTTAAGAGTGTATGTATTTTGAGTATTTAACAACTTAAATGTACAAATTATAATGAGATAAAATGATTTAAATAATGAAGTAATACTGCACGACTTATATGGCAACATGTCAGAGCATTTAATATAATTATATAATATACAATGGACAAAGATTCAAAAAATCAATTGAAGAGCAAAAAAAGAAAAAAAATCAATTGATGAGAATTTGCTAAAAATGACTACTTGGATTGCGTGAAGCCGTGAACCAACTTTAGTATATAGAAAATTCTCTATCTTCCTAATAAAGAAAATATATTCTTGAAAAAGGAAGCATTACATTTTTTCAATTTGAAAATATAAATACTTTACTTTTTATTTAACTTTTACTATTTTTAATGATTAAGAATATATAAACATTTATGAAGAGATGTGACATTTTTTTCACATCTATCCTACCTCTCTTCTCTAACACCGTTAGGATAGAATTTGAACTTATATTCACACTTTTTCTCTTCGATTGAGAATATAATCTATCGGTTTTGGAAAAAATAGTAGATATAAAAGAAATAGACCAACCTATCACAATTAAAATATATCAAATATTTACCAAAAAAAATTATATCAAAAAAGATATAGATATCCTCTTTGTAGTGAGCAAATATTTGGTGGACCCTGCTCACATAGAAAGAAAGGAGAGAAGAGAGAAGAGAGAAAAAGGAATAAGAGGAGAGAGAAATGGACCATGCAATTAATTTTCCTTTGTAGTTACTACCTAACACTAAGGGCCTAGGGGATGAGGTTATGGTTAGCCATGGCTGTGCACAGCTATGCAATGGGATATCGGGAATAAAGAACTAAATTAGTAAAATAATAATAATAATATAGGGAAAATGTATATCATTTTAAAGGATGTAAAATTATGTCATTTTAAGTGAGAGAAATAGATAGATAAAGGAGGAGAGAGTTGACAAAAAATATAAAGGTGTGGATTCCACCTCATTGTGAGAGAGAAATGACATAAATTGTGTAATTTAAAAGGACAAACATTTTTTTTCTAATAATTTATCAGAAAAAATATCAAAAAATTAATATGGGGTTGTTTTCCATACATTTATTACGTGTGAGACTAATTTTTCTTGAGGGTATTAAGGTTGTTCATCTAAATAAGTGATTCTTTAATAGGTTCAAACTTCAAACTTTATTTTTTTTTTTTTGATAACACAAACTTCAAACTTTTATTATTGCTTAAGTATTGCTATTATTGTTGAACTCAAGTTTGATTTTGCTTATTACCGGTCACTCTGTTGCCCACAAAATTTTAACAAATGATAATAATACAATTTTTTCACACACTTCTATAATTAGGTGAATTATATATAGGTCTCATTAAAAAAAATGATGTCACTCTCTATTTAGTAAGACAAAATTCATCTAATAAAAAAAATAAATTGAAAAATGTCTAATATATATATATATATATATATATATATATATATATATATATATATATAGTCAACATTTTTTATAATTATTGTTTTGAATCAAATCTCATATTGGTTATAACATTAAAGATTGGTCATCATATTAGGGTCAAAGGATTAAACACAATAATTAGGAAAAGATATCACTTCATTTGGGCTTTAGAAGTTAAAGAGGAAAGTTATCACATCCTTTATTAATGACAATCCTATCCTGACAGCTATACAATTGGATTTGGGCATCCAAACAAACCATAAAGGTTCAAAACTCCGTTATTCACAGTAAACTCTATAAATAAAAGGTAAAGCCTACAAATATGTACTTAATCTTTTTTTTGGTAAGCTTTTAAAATATGTACTTAATCTCTCTTTTACTGTTATACTGTCACTGTGCACACAAACCACACATTTGTCAAACATCATTTTCGTCATTGTACAATGATCCTTAACCTCAAGGATATCTCATAAATTCTTCATAACAAAGTAACTTACTAGTCTTTGACTAGACACTTGTGTCACTTAGACATAACAAAGGGTATAATTGAAAAATAAAAATTAGAATTCCAAAAAGATGACATACATTTTTTTTTTAAAAAGCTCTTTTTATAAGCTTTTAACTTTTATTGTTTTTATTATAAAAAAAGGGGAAAAAAATTTCGATGTTACTTTAGATAATTTTATGAGAGTTTTTTGCTTATAAAAAGTAGAGAAAGTAAAATTAAAAGTTCCTAAAGAGGCAGTTACTTCCTCTCTCAACTTCCATGATTACACTAAACAAACATTACAAGCATATGGAGAATGTGGAGGTGGTGATCCACTATTGGATTTGGACCATCTTCATAATAACTATATTTATATATTCATTGTAAATAATTTATTTGTAGCTTAAATTAAAAATTAAAAAAGAAATAAAGTAAATAAAATATGTGTTTAATATTTCTATTTTTACTTTAGAAATATTTTGTGTTACATTTACATAAAAATGAATGGGTTCCATTATGAAGAAAAAAAAAGAAAAAAAATAATGAACCAATTTATTTACTTTTATGTGGGTGTTAAAAAAAATATTTTTATAGTGAAAACAAAAATATTTTTCTCAATAAATTTGAAGGATAGTTTCATCATTAAAACCCAATTAATAAACAACGATAATAAACAACAATAAATTTAAAAATATATCAAAATAAAATTTATATATTTTTAAAAAAAATTGAATAATAATAAATAGCTCTTTTTTTATAGCCAAAAGGGCTAGGGCCCAAAAACCCAACAGGAAAGAACAAAGAGATAGGAAAACAAATCATAAAAAAATAACTACTAAATCATTAATACTACAAATCATTCATTTTCCGTCGAAAATCTTCGACAGAATTTATTTTCTGTCGAAGATTATTACAAAATTTTTCGACGGAATTTTATTCATTTTCCGTCGAAAAATTTCGACGGACATATTTTTCCATCGAAATTTTCCACAAAAATTATTCCATCGAAAAAATTGTTACCCACGAAGACATATTCGACGACTTCATTTCCGTCGAAAATTCCGTCGAAAACCTCATTTTCGACGGAATTTTAATCATTTTCGACGGAATTTTTCCGTCGAAAAAAAGCATTTTCTAGTAATGAATGCATATGGTCTACCCACAGCAGCAAGATTAGCTAAATAAAGTAAAAGGATTCCAGGCGGTGGGGTATCACTGTAGAGGTGGAGCAGATCATCGTCCGGATTCACGATGCAGTTTGCCATCCAATATGCACATGCATTTCCCTTTCTAAAAGTGTGTTAAAGCCTTACACACCAGTCTCTTAAAAGCCATGCTCGTATTTAAGAGATGAGGTGTCTCTCATGAGCTTTTGCACCTTGGTTGGTGATTACAAATGTTGAATCACTTTTAAGAACCACATTATAATGACCAGCATTCTTAGTGAGCTCCAAACCACGTTGAAACCTCTAAATGCGTTACAAATCCCCCAATATATAGGTGAAGTCAACTATCCATCTGCCATTTCACCTCTAACTATTAGCATGTAATATGTTTATATATTTATACACAAAAAAGGTTCTTATAATCACGTTTAGGTTTTTATATTTTATCTCGGAAATGGACTTTCATTTATTACAATTAGATTTAAAAAATAATAATAAATAATTATTTTTTGCAAAGATTTGTGGCGTTTGTATTTGAAAACTTGCAAATTTGTATTTAAAAAAATCAAAATCAGATTTAGGAATTTAATTATAAAAGAAGAAGGATGAAATTTTAATTTGATTATAAAAAGATGTTGGTGGGTCGGCCCTCCGGGCTGAGATCAGTTTGCCACCTCTAACTATCAGCATGCAATAGGATTTTATATTTATCCATAAAAGGTTCTTATAGTCACATTTAGGTTTTTATATTTTATCTCAGAAATGGATTTTCATTTATTACAATCAAATCTAAAAAATAATAATAAATAATTATTTTTTACAAAGATTTGTGTCGTTTGTATTTGAAATTTTACAAATATGTATTTATAAAAATCAAAATCAGATTTAGGAATTTAATTATAAAAGAAGAAGGAGGAGATTTTAATTTAATTATAAAAATGTGGTTTTGGGCCAATCCTCCGGCCGAACCCTGTTTGCCACCTCTAACTATTAGCATGTAATATGTTTTTATGTTTATCCACACAAGAAAGGCTCTTATAATTGCTTCTAGGTTTTTATATTTTATCTCAGAGAATAACTTTCATTTATTACAATTAAATTTGAAAAATAATATTAAATATTTATATTTTTGCAAGGATTTGTGTCGTTTGAATTTGGAATTTTATAAATTTGTATTTACAAAAATTGAAAACTGAATTAGGAATTTAATTATAAAAAAATAGTGGAATTTTAATTTAATTATAAAAATGTGTTGGCAGACGGGGCGGGCAAGCCCTCCGGGCCAAGCCCAATTTACATAATTTTACTTATTTTTTACAGAATGATAAACGTCATTATTTTCTTTTTTATTTAAAATAAAAATTTAAATTCTTTTGTTTTCATTGTGCATATTTTTTATATTTATATAAAAAATATAATGAATAAATATGAGTTGATACAAAAAAATTATTCTACTAAATCCAATGTTTAGTGAATTGAATAGAATTGCATTTAATATAATCAAATATATTATTATTTAAGCAAAAACAATTAGAATATATATATATATATATATATATATATATATATATATATATATATATATATATAAATAGGGTTTTATAAGAGTTATGTTGTAGGAAAAGTGATTGTGTAATGTTATAGAGTCGTTTTACGTGCCAAGGGTGTTTTTTTTTTTTGTGCCCCACAAAATGTTGTTTTTGTAAGGAAAGTTTATATCATATACATTTTATGATAACACCCTCATATATATATATATATATATATATATATATATATATATATCAAAACACGGTCATTGTTAAGACCTGTTTTGTAATACACTAATTTATTTTTTTAGCAAACGAAAAGTTGTTGAAAGAAAATATATATATATATATATATATATAAAAATATATATATATATATAAATGTGCTAACATACATTCAGCTTAAATTTTATTTTATTTTTTCTTAAAATAAAATGGTATCAGGTAAATGACACATGTTTTATGGTTTTCTACATTATAAAATATTAAACCTGCGTGCACGCCAGCGAACACTCATATATATATATATATATATATATATATATATATATATATATATATATATATATATATATATATGGTTTTATATATATACCTATATATATATATGTATATATATATGTTATATATATATATGTGTGTATATATATATATTTATATATATATACAAAATATATGTGTATATATATATATATATATATATATATATATATATATATATATATATATATATATATAATAACCTAAGATTAAATAACTAGTATATTCAAAATTTATTTCCTTTATACTTAGGTTTATTAAATTTTAATTTTAGCACCTTAAATTTTTATTATATATTAACTATTTTACATGTGTAATCATTTCTTTTCTTTATACTCTATTTAATCAAATTCCAATTCAATTTTTGCTTTTTACACATTTCCCACCTATCACGTTCAAAATTTAAATTTAAATTTTTTGAATTATAAACATTAAATATTCCCCTCAATAGATATAATAAATAATATAATTAATATATAGATTTTAAAATACTTAATGACAAACATCTTTTTATATTTGCATTTTTTGGATGGTCATTAATTATACATATTCTTTGAAAAATTAATATTTTTGTCTTTTAATTAATAAGTTTTAGATTATATATATATATATAATATATATATATATATTTAAAATGGTATATTTAATTATTTTTTAAAAAAAACTTGTTCAATTTTTTTCTCTTTTTGTATTATTTTTTTAAGTTATTTTTTTTATTATTTTCTTTTATAGTATAAATATGTCATTTCTTATTTATTTTTTGCGTTTAAATTTAATATTTTTTTATTTTTTAACAACTATACACATATTTTTATAATTTTAAATATTTTTTCATTTGATTTATAATTTTATATTAAATTTAAATTTAATATATATATATATATAACATTAAATGTTGAATAAATGCTAACATAAATTTAAATTTATTATTATATATAGGTGAAATTTTAATTTTATTATAAAAACATGTTGGCTTTTGTAAATAATATATGATTGTATTTAATTGAATGAATAAATTAAGCCCAAATAATATAATAATAAAAATTATTAAACCTAACCATAATAATATATTTTGGAAATTATATTGTAAATATACTTAACAATTCGCATGTAGAAAGTAATGAGTTATTAATACAACTGTCTGAAAAAAGTTGAACTATTTTTCCACCTATATCAATTTAAAATTCGAATTTCATAAAAGTCGAGGGATATAAATAAAAACATTTGCCACCAATTAATGTTGAATTCTTTTCCCACATATATCAAGTTTGAATTTTGAAATTTTAAAAAATAATGAGGTTTTAAACATAAAAAATGATATTAATCATAAAAAATGATTAAATATTTTTAAAAAATTACTTGTACAAAATTCTTTTCTTTTTTTGTATTATATTTTCGAATTTTTTTTTTAGAAAAAAACATTTCGAAATATTCACTTTTTTTCAAAGGATGTTGGTTTCAAGGCTAATTATGATAAATTTAATTAGAAGATGAAAAACTTCATATGCATGCATTATATTTTGGAATTGAAGAGCCACGAATTTCTCTTGTGGTTCATATTCTCAATATGAGCATGCAAAATAGTGCTTTCCAATGCCTAATTACATTGAATTAGGCTAGACACTTATACAATAAGCACACAAAAAATGAAAAAAAAAGTAGAAAGATAAATTAATAGTGATAATTAAAGAAAAAAATTCCTAATAGAAAAATTATTTTGAAACTACGTTGTTGGGTTGTACTGGTCTAACATCTAGCACACTTCGAACATCCTTTAAAGAAATTTAAGATGATTTTATGATGGTTAAAGTAGTATCATGCCTCTCGAACTCATCACTTTCATCATCACTGTAAGCATATCTGTCAAGAACAGACATAAATTAAAGAACAACAACAACAATGCAAAACAAATTATGTATGGACATGAAGAATATAAGGGAAAGCTCATCTTCCTCTTGTAGACATTGAAGATAGAAAATAGAAGGACTTTAAGATAAAGGAAAAAAATTTACTGTGTTGAATTTTGAGATGGTGCCCAAAGAGCACATGTAACACATAGGAGAGAAAAAGACCGAACTTGCCAAAAGGCTGGGATGATCCACGCATTATGTCATTGCTCGTTGTATACTTTTGTTTCTTTGTTGTAACTTTTAGATCTTTCCAAAGAAGGCTAAAGACAAATATTTAGTCATTTAAAAGTCAAGACATTTTATTATATTATCTCATTCATGATATTAGCTTATGAAGAAAATACTTGTAGAAGAAAGCAGATGGAGAAGAATGTCATATCTTCTTCTGAGGAAGTACAAAAGCATATATCCCAATGATTCTAAATCATCCCGTCAACTTTGTTCTACAACAAAGCTGCGAAAAAAAATATTACTTGTTCATGTAATTATAGAACAACAATTTGAGAAGATGAACAAGATAAACAGACAGATAAGAGAATAAAATGTGTACAAAAGCTCATTTCCAATGAAAAAACTCAATAACACATCCTATTTACACACAAAATATTTTCATTTTTTATTGATTATTTTTTAACAAAATATTTTTTTTATGCAGCATTGATATGGTTAACAATTACCCATGTAGAAAGTAATGAGATAATAAATGAACTGTCTGCCACCAATAATTGTCCAAATATTTTCCCACCACTACAAAGTTTAAAATTCAAAATTGAGATTTAAATGAAATTTGAAATTTAAAATAAACATCTCAGAAAACAATGAGTTATTATTAATTTGGAAATTCCAATGTAGAAAGCAGTGGGATATTAAATGAGTTGTCTGCCACAAAAAATTGTTGACATAATTTTCCATTTTATTTATGTACAAATTTTGATTTTATTTTATTTTTTCCTAATTTCAACTATTTACTAAAGAAGGAAAGTTTTCAAATGACATGTATTAACACAAATTGAAAACTCAAAGACAAGATGTCAACCTTTTGGCCTTACTACATTTGGCCATGTTATTAGGGAGAAAAATTTAGGTATTGTGTCACTATCATAGACACGTATGCGAAATTCATAATAAGGTTAAAGAACATTATGTAAGCAAAATGTAGTAGATGATGGGCTAAAAACTTGACCAAGTGCAAAGCAGGGTATTTGCGTGTTTGGATTGGATTGATTACGGAAACAAAAATTATTCGATTAAATTTTTTTAATTTGATCATGTAATCATTTATTTGGTTTGAGTTTTTTTTCAAATCCAATTCAATCTAGTCCAATTTTATTCCGATTCAAAAGTTTCAAATTTATATGATGATTTTTGGTCAAATAACATATCTTATGAGTGAAACCAAATGTCTTGAATTAGCCCATTAATGATACTTTAAATTTCTTTTCTCGAGCTCTACCAACTTAAACAACTGAGATTTGGACCAAAATCTTTGATGTCTACCCTTAGTTAAGTATGCTTATCATGCAGCTTATGGCTGTTTTCAGGTTTAAACTTTAGCCATATAATCATGAAACTCCAGCTACTTAACACCTATGGCTAAAACCAAAATAAATTTAAGGCTGTAATACAAAACAGATTTTAAGCAAAAAAGGCATGTACCTTATTCTTAAGGGAAATAAAATTTGCATTTAAAAAACTGCGAGTTCTAGAATAAATTATTATTTCCAATAAAGAATCAATTCAACTCAAAATCTTGAGGCGTTGGGAGAGGCTTTTTTAATAGTTCATATTATTCTCTAACGCGCTTCCTCTGCAAGAGCCCTTTGGCCTTGAAGTATGGATATTTCATAGGCTCAATTTTTTTTTTTAGTTTTTACCTTATGTTTGTTTTTTTGTGTGGAGAATATCTTATGTTTATTTAATTCCACAAAAGGGAGGGCAGTGGGGGTCGAATTTGTGATCTTTTGGTCACTGAAGCTCTGATACTATATAAAGAACCAATTAGAAATTACACAATTTACTCCTTACAAACAACAAATCCAATAAACAATAAGAGCTGCCATGCACTAGGATTCAACACCAAGATAATGATAATGCCGTTTATTTGATTCGTTTATCTTCATGAGCTAGCATCCATGGCCAGAATGGTGCTGAGATTCATTGGCTTCATGTACGTTGTAGAACCAGACATAATTTGCTCCACAATAAGTCTGTTTGCCTTTTCAGATATGGAAGGGATCCCAAAATGCATACAAGTCTCGGTTGGGGCACAAGTTGGAGAATGGCGTGCATAGCCCAATACCATTGTAGGGTCCTTGCCCACAACAAGCTACTTTTGATGTAATAAATCCTATACAATTCGACAACATAAAATGTTAGGATATATTCTATGATAAGGACCATGAGGAGATTCTTCTTCCTTAACCACCAACATTGGTGTTACTTTTCATGTTGCAAATTAATCATCTTAGCTAAAAGCTTAAGCTATTATATGAATTCCCTTACCCAAAAATTCTTTGGACTTGAAGCATGAATATTTCATAGACTCCTAGATGAGAATATGCAATATCTATGCTACAAACCCAAATAACTCTTGAGGGTGTGTTATATAATATAAAATTATTAATCGACTTTTATATAAAAATTTAAGCTATTGGATTGAAATGATTGTTTGTCACATGTAACATAAAAGTTGTCATCACATAACGGTACAATAGAGAGAAACTAGTTACTTAACGTAAAAGTTGGTAGCAGAGTGTATAATACCATAAGCTGTGGGGTTAGTGACGAAATTATTGTGCATTTGTGCTGTATTTGCAGCAATGAAAATGTCACTGCCAATTTCCCTGTTGAGTTGTTGTATCATTTGTTCTAGTTGAGGGTTGTATAATGCTGCAGCACGTTGTAGATCAGGAGAGCATTGCCCATTTGTGCTGCGCAAAGCAAGCCAGTGGCGGAGCCGGCCCAAAAATTTAGGTGGTGCTAAAAATTTTGACATATTAAATTATCAAAATATTTATCATAATTATATAAATTTACCAGAGAAAAAATTTACTATGAATTCTAATATAGTTATCTAAATAATGTCACATAATACTGAAAATTCAAATGAACAGTTATTGTTGATTATATATCAAAACAAACATATAAAAATGCACTAACCTTTTCGGTAAATATTTCAAACATAAGAATTTCACTTTCCTCCCACAACATATTAGGTAATGAACCAAACATTATCCTAAGGTAAAAATTTTGTGATTAAGTTTAGAAATATAGGTCAACTAATTATTTTTGTGATTAAGTTTAGAAGCCTTTTTTTTAAATAATAGGAGTAAGAATAAATAATATAACTGATTAGAATAAAGCAGGAAGAAAAAACAAATATACAGGATAAAAAATAAAAAAAGGTAAAACACAAAAATAACCATACTATATATACATGTTCCTTATTATTTGTTTGCATTTAGATGATTTGTTGTTACTTTGTATTGAGTATTTGATTTTCTATTTAGGTGGTGCCAAATTATAATTTTTACCTTAACTAATTATAATTAATTATATAATAAGTAAAAAACAAACAAACAAGTAGGTGTCAAGGCACCTGCTGGTTTGGCTATGGCTCTGCCATTGTCTGCGGGGACACAACCCAATGGACCTGTCCCTGTCACAAGAACTTGCTGAGCTCCCAAATCATATAGCCTTTGCAATGCATTATTACAATAGAAATAGAAGAGAGAAATGAAAAATGTAATTGAGATTCTCATCCAACGGTGTTGAAGGGTGATAGGTAAAGGTAGGCAGAAAAAATGGTGGGTAGAATAATCTATCCCATACATCTATATATTTTATTTTGTGGCAAGTAATTCCACATAACTAATTGGCATAGAAATTAACAATGACTTATAAATCCTTAACCAAGTCCACAATATAACAACAACAATCAAGTCTTATTCCATTACATGAATAAAACATAGTTCAAGAAGAGCAAAATGTTTATAAAATTTATTCCAACAACGAAACAAGAGCTAATATAAGAGTTCGAAAATAACAAGGTTCATTCATGTAGCGTTAAACATACTCAGATCAATGAGCAAGAGAGGGTATCTCATCGTCACGCCAAATACCCTCGAATGTTCCATAGGGTGATAGCCTAGTTGGACTGGTCTCCCGTCCAATATACTTGCACCTAAGGCATCTTCCTTTGCAAAAAAGAAGCTTTCTCAAACACGTGATATCCAAATGATTTCGAAGATCATGAATACGGTACACCACAACCCATGACCTAGGATTTGGTCTATCCACAATGAGACTATGACATATATTCACGACTTCCAAATGTTCCAAACTTTGGAGTACACGGCACAAACCTTTCTTGTTCACCATTACGGACCGAATACTCAAGAACTTCAGATTTGGGGTGTACTTAATCAAGTAATTAGCATGAAAATCTTCAAAGGCGCAAGTGAATTTCAATTCAGTGATTCTCTTGCAGTATTTTCCAATTGCTGAAAAAATATCTCCATGCTTGACCATAGAGGTAATAGTCAAGGATTCAAGTCCTCCCCAAAACTTCATTGCAATATCGATTCCAGTTTTTGATAATTGGCCTGATCTTGGTAGAACTAGTCGTTTGAGATTTGGGGTCCTGCAAAAGGAGACACACTTTATAATATCAAGACTACATGCATTAAGTAGCTAACATGGTTTGCTTTAGAAGTTTATGTAGCATGCATGGAATGAATCAACTCTTCCAAAAGTTTAAATTATTAGGTGAAGACACATAAATACTTTTATTATATCTCTAATAGAGTTATATTATATCTAATATACCTTCATGCGAAAACCCCTTTAGATTTGGACTCGAAACGTGGACAATATATTTGGTAAGGATCAAAATCTTGATTACTTGGTTATAAAAGTACTAATATCCTATCATGAACCAATTCTCCCGAAAGATTAAATAGTCAGATAAACACGCATGAATAGTTATATATATAAGAAAATTCATATTATATAGCGGAAGTTTATATTTACAAATTTTTTGTTTACAAATTCTTACAAACTTTACTATGTATGACCTGTCATACTTAATCAAGAGTGTATGACCTACTTAGTGTAATTTGTAAAAAAATAAAAAATAAAGTTTGTAAACGGATTCTTTCGCTTATACGTAACACATAAGCTACAAAAGGGTATTTAAGTTAAAAATGTTACCTTTCAGCCGCAGAGATTAAGTGCTCATCCCTCATGTAAACATAGTAGTTATATATTAAGCAGCTTATATTTCCATCGCTCAGATTTAGAACATACTTCAAGAATTGACTCATTTTTGTGCTTGAATTTCTGTCATACCAAACATCTAGTAACCTGGGTACGCGGAAAGAGTGAGAGCTTAATTGAGTGAGATCAAGCTTCTTCCAAAGTGCAGGGTCACGACAAGCTTGGTTCCAATATTTGCAAACCAGAGAGACAACTGCAAGGTCCGTAATATTGAGGGTCATAAAAATTCTTATCAGAACCTCATAGCAAAGAGTATCATTCAGGTTGCTGATAGCTGAGTTGCTTCCCTTCATTGCTTAATGTTTCCTGCATGAAAATTATATATTAAGACATTAAATATGTTTCACATGATCGTTTTAATAATAAAACCTTAAACAGGGAACTCTCCATCTATATAAATGCATATGCTATGAATGAAGTCACAATTAAAAAGATTCTTACCATATAATTTTTAATAAATGTTTCCTTCAAGAAGTTACAATTACTGAGTGGAGTTTAACCTGGCTCAAACTTAGACTCGGTTTTTTATGGTCGGGTCATTTTTTAAAAACCTAGATTTGACCTATTTATAATCCAATTAACAATCTTGTTGGGAACTTGGGATTGAACTAACCCAATATTTACACAAAACATAAAAATTTAAACATTATATAGCTAAGTGATAAAATAATAATAATAAGTAAAAATGAAATAAAATTAAGATATGTTTTACAATTATACCTATACAGAATTATATCTAACTTTTACAAAAATTACAATCTTGAAATTATTAAATTTGAATGGGTCCTACAAACTCTAAGCATGACAAAACCTTAATCAAAATTACACAAAGCCTATTTTTTTCATAACTTGAATTCAACCCAATTAACTTTGGACTAAATTGAATTATCAGCTCGGATCAAGTCATGAACTTTCTTAGTAAAAACCTGCTACCAAAGCACTGAAATATATTCAAAAAAAAAAAAAAAGTTGCTAACTTTGTGATTTTAAAAGGCCTATATATGTTCAACCCAATGAAAAACCTCCTTTTTAGAATCCCGGTCATCAAAAATTCAATGGGTCACTAAAATCTTGTCTTACTACCGAAAATCTTCAAATTTTGGAAATATTTGTCAGGAACTCTCATTTTCAAATGATTTGAGAATTAATTCAAAGAACAATTGGACAGCAAAAAAATAAAAATAAAAAATATTTTTTTGTGAAAAGAAATTTAGGGACAGGTTGATCAACAAAACTCATACATATACCTATTACTAGATTCATCCTAAATGATCCACTTTTCGGCTAAATTACCTCATGCTAAAGATATCCGAATTCAAGATCAAAAGATGCAAAATACATAGAAAATGGAATGATAAAAGAAAGAAAAAACGTACTCAATGAAAAGAAACAAGCACATACCTCTTATGGCCTTATGTCACTCTCTTAGATATGTGGTGAATGGAATGAAGACTGAACTTAAGATTATGTGAAATATATAGAAAAGCCAAGACCTTGAAATGATCAAGACCTGCAATTTCCTATGTAACGCCAATGCAAAAATAAATAAATAAAAATAAATAAAAATAAAAAAATAGTTTTCATGAGTGACGCAAGAATCTTGAGGTTCACAATGTATTTTTAGTAAAAGGAAAACTATTTGTGCTTCAAAAAGGAGGTAAGTTGAGTCCTTTTAGTTTTTTTTATTCTATGTACTTCCGATAATAAATAATTATAACATGAAAAGTTGATTCTTTTTCTCTTTCCTCAGTCGCATCAGCTGATGTGGAAAGTGAAAAAAAAATAACTTTTCATATTATGATTATGTACTACTGGAAGTTCATAGAGTAAAAAATTAAAAGAACACAATTTACATATTTTGAAAGGACACACACTAAATCTTTAATTAAAATTACATTATTTTATTACCATATATAAAATATGTCAACCAGGGAATTAAATCTTGTTTCGAATGCAGAATTGACTTCTTTATTCACTTCCATATATGATAACATGAAATAAATACTACTGCGTTTCCTCAAAATAAAAAATGCAAAATAGTTTAAATGCATTTATGAACCCAATTAAAGAATCTATTGACTTATCACTTTTGGCTTCAGTAACGTTTCTCTCCCTCATTTCTTCAACTTTTTCTATCGTCATTGTCGGTCAAATTTATTTTAGCTTCAATGAGATCAGTTTCTCTCCCTCAAATTTCTAAATTATTTTTGCACGTCGTCATCTTACCAAAATTTTGCAAAAGGTTGACTTTAATATTCAAAAACCGACAATTTTTTTTTTTTTTTAATTCCATGGGAAGAGATCACTCTGCTCGTTACATTCCTTGTTGCGTTTCCTTGATTTTTTTTTTTTTTTGGAGATAACGTTGCCTTGAATTTTTATAAACCGATATACATATTAGCATTTGTTCCAAACTCGGGGTATGTAAATTTATTTGATTTTCTAAGACAATTTTTTTTGTGTTGCTTCTATGACCAACCACCATATATACTAACTTTATTATTTATATTCATAAATTAAATTATTAATTAATAAACTTGCAGTGACAAAATAAAATCTAGCTATCGCTATCTTTAAAAAAAAAAAACTCTCACTCTGATTTAATGAGCACCTATGAAGCACCGACACTTCAAAAACTCTGACGTGTCGTATCCGACACTCTCAGACACTCTGACACTCCCCGACACTCCTCGACACTCCAACACGCATTATAAAAATTCAAAAAAATGTTCAAAGGTTGCGTTGCGTTTAGTTCTTAGTTCCAACTATTAGATTTGTTAGATTACGATTACTATTTTATTGAATTTAATATAAATATTTAGGATATCTTATGTTTCTTTGCAAAATTTATGAATATTATAAGTTTATATTCATTTTTTTGTTAAATTATTGAATATTAAATACAATATACACTATATAAATTAAAAATATTATTTAATATCAAAACGTGTCATAACGTGTCGAAATCTAACATTTTTTAGAATTAACGTGTTGGAGTGTCGTGTCGTATCGTATCACGCGTCCCGTGTCGGTATCGGTGCTACATAGATGAGCACTATATTAGGACTCCAGCTCTTATTACATCATCTTTTTTTTTTAACTTATTACATCATCTTAATTCTGAAATTAATTGTTAACCCATGACCGTGTAAGATTAGCTATTTAATCTAGCTCATTAATAATTCTTATAGGCAATAACTAGCCATGAATATTCTTCCCAGAGATTATAATTACGGCTAGTAAACATATTTGTTCTGAACTTATTTTACACGGAATATAACGTTCAATCCATGAATGGCTTAAGAGTAGACCTGTCAAAACGGGCCAGAGCCCGCGAGCCAGCCCTACAACCTCACTTTTCAGCCCTATTTTACTTCAGCCCATATTTTATAGGGCCATTTTTTACCCTGGCCCCAATAACCCTCATATCTTTTGGGTTGGGTTGGGGTAACCACGGGCCAACCCATTATTTTTTTCTAAACCCTAATTCCCAATTTTCTCTGGTTTGCTCCATGCCGTTGCAATTTCTTCCTCTTCGCATTCAACAGCTCTTGTAATTTCTTCAATCTTCTTCTTCACTTAGGCTATTGCAGTGTTTCTTCCCACCTTTCCATTTAGATTTTGGCGATTTCGTTGCTGCGTTCCATTGACGCGATTCCAACTCCACATATCGAGTTGAATCGTGTTAACTCCCCTTTTCTTTGATCGATACTGTTTTCATAATCGCCTGATTCCTCTTCGCATGTTAGAAACAGTATCGGTCAATGAAACATTAAAACTTGTTAATCATTAATCATCTCCATGCCTTGCAATTAGAGTTTTTTTTTCTTTGTTATTCTCTTTATTTATGCGTTCTACATGTTTGATGAAATTTTTGTTCCAGCGTTTCTTCTTATTTTTTGTTACTGTAAAGAATGAAAATGCTCTTTAAGTTTATATCTGCTGAGAGAAATTTATAGGGGACCCTAATACGGATTGCCCATTTATTTTTACTGTAAACATGTTAAACAGTGTTTTTAACCAAGAAAGGCCCACGGATTGATCTATCTATTTGTCATTACACCCATTTTAACTTATGCCAACACAGAGAACTTTATAGAAGCTTCAGTCATGGTTCAGATATATCTTCTTTAGAGGTAGCAACGCCTATTCTCATTCAGATATATCTTCATCTGAATCATTTTTATTTATTTATTTACTTGTCAACTTTCTTAAACTCTAAGCAGGGAAGACCCTCATCTGGGTCTACCAACTTCAGATCCGTAGGCGAAGTGGTTGGTTTGATTTTGCTGGGTTTTTTTTTGTCAAATTATGAAGTGTGCCATGAGTTTGATTTGCTGGGTTTAGGTTATATTATGACAGGGAACAACAAGAACAATGTTAGTCAAGATGCGAGTGACTGAAGGTTATCTCATGAGTAGTTGAATTAAAGATAGTTCAGAAAATATGAATAGTAGTTATAGGCGAATGACATGTTGACTTGACTTGAAAATTGGAGAGAAAATATCCAAATGATCAACACTACTTTATTTATATGTATTTGAATTTCTTATTATGCATCCAGTGTTGAATATTATTGGTCCATACAGGTCCAGTGGAGCTTGCAGCTGTAGGAGTTTCCATAGCTCTCTTCAATCAAGTGTAAAGGATCGCAATATTTCCACTTGTCAGTGTCACAACTTCTTTTGTGGCTGAGGAAGTTAGCCTCAATGGAGCAAGCTCACAGGTAGAGGAGAGTGGCTGCTTGGAAGCAGGTCAGGCTATGAATGCTGAAACCGAAGATATTATTTAGTAGTATGATTGAGAGTTGTTGGGGGTGTGGGTGTGGTGGCAAGGACTTGTTTAATTGTTTATCTAAATGTGTAACCATGTATACAGTGATCTTTCTATCAATAAATAAATTACAGATATTATTGTCTTTTCTAGAATTTTACTCTTAAAGTATTGTTAAAATATAGTTGATTTTTGGCCCGCGGGCTGGCCCTAACCCGTGGGGTTATATGGTTTTTTGGCCCGTGCGAGCTTTTTGGCCCTAGCCCGCGCGGGCTAGGGCCTAACGGGCCGGGCTGGCCCGTTTTGACGGCTCTACTTAAGAGGCCCAACAACAAAAATCTATAAATTAAGAAATTGATATTATTTTGTGTTAACGTCATCTTGCCCGCACACAAGTACGGTGCCAACTTAGAATTCTATAGTCACTTTAATAGCTAATAACTAAGAGACAAATATATGCTTGCAGCTATACCTAAGAGGCATAATCTACAAATAGGCATCTCGCATAATGGATAACAACATAATTGGTGTACCGACCCTTACCTCTTTCAGGTGAGTTGGCCTCTTTGGTATCTTTGTTGATTATAAGACTAATCTCGAATCGACGTTTAGTCATAGTTAAAGCTCTTTTTACCCCTCTCTAAAATTTATTTGGTGGGAATCAAAATCAAATTCTTTTCCTATCTACTCAACCTATATTACCAATTGAGCTAGGTGATTATGTTAGTAATACTTTATTTACTTTGTGATTCTAGAGCACATTTTCAATACTTTGAAAGTATGTACTCCATTTCCCAAAAGAGAAAAAAAGAGGATATGTAAGGAACTAATTATAAAAATAGGGATAGCATAAATGTGTTATTTTTTTTCATATTTAATAAAGGGTTTAAAATTTCTGCTGTCACAACAAAAGTTTACTCCTCCAGCTATAGGCTCATGAAAAATCGAACTGGCTTAATTTATTTATTTTTGCTTTTTGTGATGGTGGGTCCCATTGAAGTCTTGTGTCTGCTGCAAGAAGTAAACTTATGATGTCACAACATAAGTTTTAAACCCTTTGATAAAAGATATATATATCAATTCAGTGTTCAGTAAATCTGTAATACCAAAAATATTTTGGTGATTCTGCCTAACCCCAATTGAGGAAGAACTACGACCCACACGCTGCGTTACTTTTTCAATATTCTTAAAACAATTTTTTATAATTCATATATTTTCTCAAAGAAAAGTCTTGATATAATTTTAGGATCCTTCATCTTTAAATCTTCTTATAGGAGGAAATGTGGGTCTCTTTGAAAAAATCTTTTTAAAAAACTTTCCATACTTCTTTATGAAAAGACTCATTTCATCTTCATCAAGATTATTTTCAGAGTCCCCATTTTCTTTTTACTCATCCTTTTCTTTGCTTGGTGTTGAGGCTTTTAAGGCAATTCCCTTACTTTTCTTGATGGCTTGTTCTTTCAAAGTTACTCTACTTAGCTCCATTTCATACTCTTGGAGTTTGCCAAACAAGGTTGCAAGATCCATGGTCTTCAAATCTTTTGATTTCGTTATAGCCGTCAACTTGGGTTGTCATTCCCTATTGCATACACTTCTCATCACCTTAGCAATCAACTCAAGGTTAGTGAAGGATTTATCTAAAGCATTTAAATGAGTGACAAGGTGTGTGAATCTCTTTCGCATACTTTGAATGATTTCATTTTCAAGAATCTCAAACATTTCAAATTTTCTAGTGAGTGCATTTAATTTTGTAAATTTAACATCACTAGTTCTTTCATTGGTTATTTGAAGAATATCCCACATTCCCTTAGCATTCTTACAATTTGAAACACGAAAGTATTCATCACGACCTAAGGCATTTGTGATCAAGTTTTGAGCTTTGGCATTCCAATTTTCTTTCTTAACTTCATCTTCGGTGTAATTATCTATATCTTTAGGAACATCATTTTTCTCATTTTTTATAGTAGGTGGTGTATACTCTTTTTCAACTATGTTCCACACTCTTAAATCATTAGATTGAAGAAATATCTTCATTCGACTCTTCCAACCTGAATAATCGACGCCATTGAAAAATGGAGGTCTAGTACTAGAAGATCCCTCAATGGGCATATCATGCTTCAAAGAAGTCATCCATTCTCTTGAAGCAGTTAAGCTCTTTACATAATAGTTCAAGCTCTGATACCACTTGTTGGACAAGTGGCTTCAATATTCAAGAGGGGAGTGAATTGAGGTTTACAAAATCTTTTCGCAAGGTGCCTCCTTTGATATTTTAAAGAGTATTTCTTCAATAAAGTGATTTAGTAAGGAAAAACCTAATTGTGAGAGCAAGTGTGTGAGCAATAAAGTAAGCAAGCAAATATATAAACACAATCTAAAAATGTAATTTTGATACTAAAGTAAGGAGTTTCAGGTTAGAGAAATTACAAACTAGATGTATCCTGGTTCGGTCATCACCACCGTGAACTACGTCCAGACTGAAGCCGCCCGATCAAATCTTTTCACTAGCTATCAAGCTTAAGGGTACTTGACAAACCACTACAACCTTTCAAGACTTCGGGCTCTTGATGCCTTACAATTTTTCACTCCAAATTTTCTTAGGAATTTGGTGACATCTCAAGTGTATAGGGTTCACTCCCCTAACTATTCAAGAAATCAAATGGAGGTATTTAACAATGCTAAGTACTCTTAAAGTACAAATGATACAAGTTGAAGAACTATGGGTGTTGACTCTCTCACAAGAATAAAGCTCAAAGATGATTTATGATCAAGATGATTGAAAATAAGCAAATTATGTGAAATAAAGCAAGAATTATGATCAAGAAGAGTTGTCCAATCAATGGAACAGTGGTCACTATTTATAGAGGGCCCCCAAGAGCCTTTGTACACCCATTTTCATAAAGCTATCCGTTTATAGCCGTTATTTTCATCCTCTGGTGCAATAGGAATCGATTCCTAATGAGTGGGAATCGATTTCTAATGAGTGGGAATCGATTCCCAACTTTTCAGAAGAGTGGGAATTGATTCCTGCTCACAAGGAATCGATTCCCAACCTGTTAGAAAGGTTGGAAATACGTTTATAACTATTTGAAAACCTTTTCAAACTTGTCTTTATAAATGTGTGATGCTATAAATCCTTTATGTAATCAAATGATAATTTAATGCATGTATTTCAAAAGAAATATGTTTGAGCTTATTCATGCAAGAAGTCAGTTACCCTCGCAATTAATTCTAAGTCCTAAAGTATATTACTTGAGAATTTTTGGACTTAGATTCTTCTCTTGAAGCTTGAATCTTGAATCTTGAAGGGCTTCATGAGCGTTAGTTGTTTGTTTCTTTTTTATTGTTGCAACTTGAAGCCTTCCTTCCATGCTTTGTTTGTTATCATCAAAATCCTAGAATTTTTATGTTCTGCATTGGTTCCACATAGGAGTGGTGGAAGCTAACAAGAGGAAAAAGTCTGAGATGAGTCCTTAAGTGGATGATGCAAATGGTAGATGGATAGCTGGCTTCACCTACAGATTGGAGATTTGCAACAGATTTAGAGCTGAACTTTGGGGGGTTCTGCGTAGTTTGGAGCTGGCTTGTGATGCTAGTCATCATAATGTGGTTCTTGAAAGTAATTCAACATTTGTAATCACTGTGCTCACCAACCAAGGTGCAGAAGCTCATGAGGGACCCCTCATCTCTCAGATACGAGCATGGCTTTTTAAAGACGGGTGTGTAAGGCTTCAACACACTTTTAGAGAGGAAAATGCACGTGCAGATTGGATGACAAACTACATCCTGAATCGGGACGATGATATGCTCCACCTCTACGGTGATACTCCACCGCCTGGAATCCTTTTACTTTATTTAGTTGATCTTGCTGCAGTGGGTAGCCCATATGGTTTGTTTTTATGGTTTGTTTTCATGTCTATTTTTTCTTTCCTGTTGGTTTTTTGGGCTTTAGCCTTTTTTGACTATAATAAAAGAGCTATTTATTATCATTCAATTTTTTAAAATAATATAAATTTATTTTGATATATTTTTAGATTTTTTTTATTATCATTGTTTATTTATTGGTTTTTAATGATGAAACTATCTTCAAAATATATTGAGAAAAATGTTTTTGTTTTCACTATAGAAATATTTTTTTCTATAAAACCCACATAAAAGTAAATTGGTTCATTATTCTTTCCGTTCTTTTCTTCATAATGAAACCCATTCATTTTTTTGTGAATATAACATAAAATATTTTTATAGTAAAAATAGAAATATTAAACACATGTTTTTTTTACTTTATTTATTTTTTATTTTTTAATTTAAGCTACAAATAAATCATTTACAATGAATATATAAATATAGTTATTATGAAGATGGTCCACCACATCCACATTCTCCGTATGCTTCTAATGTTTGTTTAAGAGTATAATCATGGAAGTTGTGAGAGAAAGTAAGTGCTTGTTGGAACTTTTAATTTTACTTTCTCTATTTTTTATAAGCAAAAGTTTAGCAAAACATGATTTTATTAAAACTCTTATTATAAAAAGCGCTTTTTTATAATGAAGAAAATGCCTAAAAGCTAAAAACTCACAATAAGAGCTTTTTTTTTAAGATGTATGTCATCTTTTTGGAATTCTAATTTTTATTTTTCAATTATACCCTTTTTCCATCTAAGTGACAGAAGTGTCTAGTCAAAGACTAGTAAGTTTGATAAATCAATTTTCATCAACTCAGTCCTGCGAAGATTCAAAAGTGGCAATTGATCTCATTACTTTGGGCTGTGATCCCTGTCATCCAGCTGCTCCTTTAATCAAACGTATAAATTCCTTACTACAAAGGATATGGATTACCAAGATTGAACCTCCTACATAATGTCTGAACCTGTTAAGTAGGGACTGGATGGGTATAGCTTACCCAAGAATGTGTAACCCTATTTAGTTATTTCCTTATATTTCAAAAAAAAAAAAAACTAGTAAGTTACTTTTGGATCTAGTGCTCTCAAAGGTATTTATGAAGGAGATATCCTTGAAGTTATGGATCACTATACACTGACAAAAAATGACGTTTGACAAAGGGATGGTGTGTGTATAGTAACAACATAATGGTAAGAAAGAGATTAAATACATACATATAGGCTTTACATCTTATTTTTAGATTGTACTGTGGGTAGCGGAGTTTTGGACCTTTAGGGCTCGTTTGGTGTACAAGATAGGACAAGGGCTGATAGGATAAGAGGACAGGATAAGGGTAGGATATGATATGAGCATGATAAGCTCATATCCTATCTTGTATTTGATGTACACAGGATAGACAATCTTATAAGATTATATTATCCTATCATATGTTTGAAGTCAATCAGATAACACTAGGATATGATATAAGTAGACAAAAATACCCTTTACAACATAATTTTATATACTTTTTTTTTTATAAAAAATTCTCTTATTACCTTAACTTCTATTTTTAATTATTCAAAAAAATTTAAACTCTTTTTTTATATATATATATATATATATATATATATATATATATATATATATATCAACCTCATGAAATTAGCGAAAAAAATATATTCAATGGTTCCTCTCTCCCGGTAGCAGGCTTTCGCTCATCTGGAAATCTAGACAAGAAGCCATTGCTTGAGCAATAAAATTTCCAGCAATCATTTGATTTAATTGAGGGAAAGAACTGTCAGGGCCCCAAATCTCTTGCTCTTTTAATAGTAACATTGAGAAATACACCGCCTCCCTAGCCTTGCTTTTGGATGCATCAATCACGTCTTCCTCTAGCTTTGTTTTCGCTCAGAGAGGTAAAAGATGTTTCCTTTTGTTGTCTTTGACGGCGACTTAGGAGGAGATACTTGAGCGTTGCAAGAACCTTGTTGGAGCGTTGAAGGCAGAGGAGGTGAATGACGAGGGTAGATGGTGGAGTTTTTCGTCCAAAGTTTCACTTAATTTTCTTATCCTATCCGATTGAAATGTAACCCAGCCTACCCCTTAGGTTATGTTATCCTCCTCTAGGATGAATAAAATTAGCAAATAGGATAACTCTATCCTATCCCATTGGTTTACCAAACATCCGATAAAGACATGATAGGATAATTTATCCTATCCTACTCTTCTTATCAGGTGCACCAAACGGGCCCTTAGTGGCTTATTTGGGGGGCCAAGTCCAAGTATATATGTGTCACGATAGGATTGTCGTTAATAAAGGATTCCTTTATTTATTTGCTTCCTCTTTAACTTCCAAAGCCCAAATGGAGTGACATATTTTTCCTTATTATTGGGTTTAATCCTTTGATTGTAATATGATGAACAATCAAGATCTGGGCCCAATATGAGATTTGATTCAAAATAATAATTATAAAAAATGTTAACAATATATATATATATATATATATATATATATATATATATATATATATATATATTAGATATATTTCAACATATTTTATATTATTAGATGAATTTCGGCTTACTAAATAGAGAGTGACCTCATTTTATTTAATAAGACTTACATATAATTCACCTAATTATAAAAGCGTACCAAAAAATTGTGTTATTAACATTTGTTAAAATTTTGTGGGCAACCGAGTGATCAGTAATAAGCAAAAACAAACTTGAGTTCAACAATAATATCAACTTAAGCAATAATAAAAGTTTGAAGTTTGAACCTATGAAAGAATCACTTATTTAGATGAACAGCCTTAATTTCCTCAAGAAAAATTAGTCTCACGCGTAATAAATGTTTGGAAAAAATCCCATATTAATTTTTTGATATTTTTTCTAATAAATTATTATTATTATTATTTAGTTCTTTTGCCCCAATATCCCATTGCATAGCATGTGCACAGCCACGGGCCCACGGTTAACCATAACCTCATCTTCGAGGCCCTGAGTGTTAGATAGTAACTACAAAGAGGATATCTATTTACAATTTTTATGTATGTTAATTGTGATAGGTTTGTCTATTTGTTTTATATTTACTTCTTTTTTTTCAAAAGTGTTAGATTAGATTCTCAATAGAAGAGAAAAAGTCTAAATATCAATTCAAATTCTAATCTAACGGTGTTAAAATAGAGAGGTAGGTTAGATGTGAAAAAATGTAAATATCAATTCAAATTCTAATCTAACGGTGTTAAAATAGAGAGGTAGGTTAGATGTGAAAAAATGTCACATCTCTTCATAAATGTTTATATATTCTTAATCATTAAAAATAGTAAAAGTTAAATAAAAAGTAAAGTATTTATATTTTCAAATTGAAAAATTTAATGCTTCCTTTTTCAAGAATAAATTTTCTTCATTAGGAAGATAAAGAATTTTCTATATACTAAAACTGGTTCACGCAATCCAATGTCATTTTTAGCAATTTCTCATCAATTGATTTGTTTTCCCTTTTTGGCTCTTCAATTGATTTTTTGAATCTTTGTCCATTGTATATTATATTAAATGCTCTGACATGTTGCCATATGAGTCGTACTGTATTACTACATTATTTAAATCGTTTTATCTCACTATAATTTGTACATTTAATTTGTTAAATACTCAAAATACATGCATTCTTAAAGAAAAATGAAAAGAAAAGAAAAGGAAAGGTAACGCAGATGAAACAAATTAGTGAGTTAACTTTATTGACAAGTGAGGATGAATAATGACAAAAGCAAAGTAAATTGTTTCAAGCGTTTTAGTATCCCTCAAACTTTAACTTCAATTTCCAACTTGTGAGAGAGAGATATCAGAATTGTAGCCAAAGATGCCTCGTGGAACGCTTGAAGTTATTCTTGTCAGCGCAAAAGGGCTCCATGACAGTGATTTTCTCAGTAAGTAATTCAAATTCAATGGTAGATAACATATTACTACGTGCCATAACAATTGTTGGTGTTAACATGAGAATGATATATAGATTTAAATGTTTTCCTCTATTTCATAGAATTTGTTGCATCAAAGTACGGATTAGAAACTTAATTTTGGCTTAATTTCTCATAGCTCTTGAGAGATTATACTTTTCAATTCAATGGATGTTTCCCAATTTTTTTATTTCAAGACTTTTTCATTTTAAGATTGTAATCATTGCAAAAGGGTTGATTCTACATATCATTTCTTGATGAGCAGAGAAAATGGATCCTTATATGATCCTCACTTATAGGGCACAAGAACACAGAAGCAGTGTTGCTCGAGGTGTGTTTCACTCTCTTTTTTGCCTTATTCACCATTTTCTCTCTAGTGGCTTGAATTTGATTCAAAATTCTCTCTTGGGGAATGATATTTCTAAAATATTGCGGTTACTGAATTACCTTGTGTTATAGGTGCAGGATCTAATCCTAGTTGGAATGAAAGCTTCCTTTTTACAGTTTCTGACAATGTTTTTGAGCTTAATCTGAAGCTAATGGACAAAGATATGTTTACCAAGGATGATTTCCTTGGTGAGACAAAGTGAGTTAAAATCCCTCTAACTAGGATGTGTTACAATTTTCTGATGTATAGAGTGATTTGAAATTTGATTCTTTTTTTGTTTTATTCGTTTTCAAAATCAATTTATTAAATAGAATTAGAAAATTTCAAAGAAATGCTTATATATAGTTTTTTGGTTTGGTTTTTGAAAATAAACTAAACGTGGCTTTTTCTCTTTTTTCTTATTCTTATGTGTTTTAAACTATTTTTACATTTCATTTGTGATTTGTTTTCTCAATTATGGTGAAAAACTAAAATGCACTTGTTTTCTCATATATGCAGAATTAATTTGGAACCAGTGTTTGCTGAGGGTAGCATTCCAGAAACTGTTTACAATGTTGTGAGGAATCAGAAATACAGTGGGGAAGTTAAGGTGGCTCTCACTTTTCATCCTGAGGTAAAAGCACTAGAGTGTTTGCCATGACACTTAGCAAGTCTTATATGATGCAATAATGATAAAATCTTTGGTGTGTTTGTTTTTGTCTTTTTTTTAAACAAATCTCTGAAAGTTGAAACCAAATAGCCTATTTTTCCCCCTTCAATTTTCATGTTCTAACATTTAAATGGCTTGCACATGTGGTGATGCTTTTAATTGTTGGTACTATAGCCCAATTATTCTTTACTTGTGGTTGCAGTGGCAATGAACTTAGCAAGGGTGAAGAAGCAAAATTGGTGGATGGAGAAAATCAATCATAAATTACTAGGGGACCTATGTGGATGAAATGAATCTGATAGTTACTAGCAGTGATATGTACTCAAATTTCTTGGACCAAGCTAGAATTATCTCTTTAATAATAAGTAGAAACAATTACAATGGACATTCAATTGAAATGCTTTCCGTTTTTTGTATTTGAAACTTGAGTTTGCCTCATCTAATGAGTTCAACATATTGAAAATTGATATTTCGGCAGCCAATAATCTCCCTTGGTATGTGATGCTTATAAAATATCTAAATATCCTAAACTTGTCATGTGTAATAATTTTTCTGGCATTATGCCGGTTATATCAAGGCCTAATAGAGGAGAGAATTTTCAACGCTCCTGGCTTACGTGCATTGGGAGGAGAGAGAAAATGTGAGGAGAGAAGAGGGAGAGAGAGAGGGAGAAATAGAGGCCGAATCACTTAATATTTTCCCTAATAGAGATTCGGATATTAAACGCTCCTTAGGTCGGCACATGGTCCTCACCATAGGGAATCCCTTTCTCCCTGCACATTCACTATCATATACTCACCATAGTGAGATGAAGCCTTATTGCAGTAGTGGATATAATGGCCAACAAATTTAGCTCACTTTTTCTCTCTCTTATCATCATTAGGAATATTTATTTCCCCCATAAAAACTCCTACTCTCCAACAGAGAAGACATATGATTTCTAGCATTCATATTGCCAGATTTTAGAGTCACCGTAGCCTACACACAATTTCCATCTTCGCAGCCACCTTTGCGATAACACTTTCGGTGACTCTCCTTAATTTTTGGTCTATGCCACTTTTTCCTCAAGCATCTTCATGTTGACATACTATATCACTTAAGAGATAGAAGTGTAGCTCCTAAAATTCATAACAGTTCAAATAACATCTTTATATTTTCAACATATATATATATATATATATATATATATATATTTTTATTATTATTATTATTATTATTATTATTTTCTTCCAGTTTTTTTTTTATTTTTTATTTTTATTTTTTCACATTTTTATTGTCAACGAAGGAATTTGGCAATGATTAAAGGGTTCAAGTACCTAAGAAAAAGATATCTTTTTAAAATAAAAATAAAAATGTCTTTTGAATGACTTAAAATTTAACCTTTTTTTTCACCAATTTTTTTTTTAACCTTTTTAACAAAATAAGTTTTATAAAAACTAGACCTTAATTATTTATCTTTAAGATAAATTAATGTGAATATGTAATTCATAAAAATTGATATAGACGAGTTAATTTGTATTAATCAATAGTTTTTTAAATAATTTCAGGAACTATTTCTACTCAACATTGCATCTTATCCTCGAAGATTATCAATATGTTTTTTTTTTTAAAACAAATCGTTGAATGGGTAATGAGTTGGGATATAGTTTGATACTTTGATTTGTTTCATACTTTAAAAAAAATCTTCTTACTTAATTGGTGAAGTAGTAAGTTTAAGGTAGGTAATTATATAATCCATGAATTATATTTAAGTTTGAGCTAAGTTAATCCAGAATCACAGGTCAGACGCTTATTCCACATCGGTTAAAAATAGATCATTTGAGGATCATTTAAGTGAAAAAGTATCATCAATATTACATATTAAGGTTTTGGATTAAGATGTAGTGTGAATTCTATTTATCGTGATTTATTTTTAATCGATTGCTGATAATTTCGCTTGAAAGGGTTTTGTGTTGTCCATGTCCTTCTTAACAATGTTACCTCGGTTTAAAGAATCCAAATTTTAATAACAAAGTACAGAACTAAATGTGTTAGCCTTGAAATGTGAGCTACATTAATACATTAGCTCATAAGCTATCATTGCCAAATTCCTTCGTTGACGATCTGATAAAAAATGGAAGTTGAAAATATAAAGATGTTATTTGAACTGTTATGAATTTTAGGAGCTACACTTCTATCTCTTAAGTGATATAGTATGTCAACATGAAGATGCTTGAAGAAAAAGTGGTATAGACCAAAATTAAGGAGAGTCACCGAAAGTGCTATCGCAAAGGTGGCTGCGAAGATGGAAATTGTGTGTAGGCTACGGTGACTCTAAAATCTGGCAATATGAATGCTAGAAATCATATGTCTTCTCTGTTGGACAGTAGGAGTTTTTATGGGGGGAATAAATATTCCTAATGATGATAAGAGAGAGAAAAAGTGAGCTAAATTTGTTGGACATTATATCCACTACTGCAATAAGGCTTCATCTCACTATGGTGAGTATATGATAGTGAATGTGCAGGGAGAAAGGGATTCCCTATGGTGAGGACCATGTGCTGATCTAAAGATCGTTTAATATCCGAATCTCTATTAGGGAAAAATATTAAGTGATTCGGCCTTTATTTCTCCCTCTCTATCCCTCTTCTTTCCTCACATTTTCTCTCTCCTCCCAATGCACGTGAGCCAGGAGCGTTGAAAATTCTCTCCTCTATTAGGCCTTGATATAACCGGCACAATGCCATAAAAATTATTACATATGACAAGTTTAGGATAAGTAGATATTTTATAAACATCACCCACCAAGGGAGATTATTGGCTGCCGAAATATCAATTTTCAATATGTTGAACTTATTAGATGAGGCAAACTCAAGTTTAAAATACAAAAAACGGAAAGCATTTCAATCGAATGTCCATTGTAATTGTTTCTACTTATTATTCAAAGAGATGATTCTAGCTTGGTCCAAGAAATTTGAGTACATATCAGTGCTAGTAACTATCAGATTCCTTTCATCCACATAGATCCCCTAGTAATTTATGAGTGATTCTCTCCATCCACCAATTTTGCTTCTTCACCCTTGCTAAGTTCATTGCCACTGCAACAACAAGTAAAAAGTAATTGGGCTATAGTACCAACAATTAAAAGCATCACCACTTGTGCAAGCCATTTAAATGTTAGAACATGAAAATTGAAGGGGAGAAATGGGTAATTTGGTTTCAAGTTTCAGAGATTTGTTTAAAAAAAAAGACAAAAACAAACACACCAAATATTTTATCATTATTGCATCATATAAGACTTGCTAAGTGTCATGTCAAACAGTCTAGTGCTTTTACCTCAGGATGAAAAGTGAGAGCCACCTTAACTTCCCCACTGTATTTCCGATTCCTCACAACATTGTAAACAGTTTCTGGAATGCTACCCTCAGCAAACACTGGTTCCAAATTAATTCTGCATATATGAGAAACAACTGCATTTTAGTTTTTCACCATAATTGAGAAAGCAAATCACAAATGAAATGTACAAACAGTTTAAAACACATAAGAATAAGAAAAAAAAGAAAAAGCCACATTTAGTTTGTTTTCAAAAACCAAACCAAAAAACTATCTATAAGCATTTCTTTGAAATTTTCCAATTCTATTTAATAAATTGATTTTGAAAACGAATAAAACAAAAACAGAATCAAATTCCAAATCACTCTATACATCAGAAAATTGTAACACATCCTAGTTAGAGGGATTTTAACTCACTTTGTCTCACCAAGGAAATCATCCTTGGTAATCGTATCTTTGTCCATTAGCTTCAGATTAAGCTCAGAAACATTGTCAGAAACTGTAAAAAGGAAGATTTCATTCCAACTGGGATTAGATCCTGCACCTATAACACAAGGTAATTCAGTAACCACAATATTTTAGAAATATCATTCCCCAAGAGAGAATTTTGAATCAAATTCAAGCCACTAGAGAGAAATTGGTGAAGAAGGCAAAAAAGAAAGTGAAACACACCTCGAGCAACAGTGCTTCTGTGTTCTTGTGCCCTATAAGTGAGGATCACATAAGGATCCATTTTCTCTGCTCATCAAGAAATGATATGTAGAAATTCAACCCTTTTGCATTGATTATAATCTTAAACTAAAAAAGTCTTTGAAATAAAAAAAATTGTGAAACATCCATTGAATTGAAAAGTATAATCTCTCTAGAGCTATGAGAAATTAAGTTTCTAATTCGCACTTTGATGCAACAAATTCTATGTAATAGAGGAAAACATTTAAATCTATATATCATTCTCATGTTAACACCAACAATTGTTATGGCACATAATAATATGTTATCTACCATTAAATTTGAATTACTTACTGAAAAAATGACTGTCATGAAGCCCTTTTGCGCTGACAAGAATAACTTCAAGTGTTCCACGAGGCATCTTTGGCTACAATTCTGATATCTCTCTCTCACAAGTTAGAGATTGAAGTTAAAGTCTGAGAGATACCAAAATGCTTGAAGCAATTTACTTGGCTTTTGTTTTCAATAAAGTTAACTCATTAATTTGTTTCATATGTGTTACCTTTGCTTTTCTTTTCTTTTCATTTTTCTTTAAGAATGTATGTGTTTTGAGTATTTAACAAATTAATGTACAAATTATAATGAGATAAAACGATTTAAATAATGAAGTAATACGGTATGACTCATATGGCAACATGTCAGAGCATTTAATATAATATACAATGGACAAAGATTGAAAAATCAATTGATGATAAATTGGTAAAAATGACTACTTGGATTGTGTGAACCAACTTTACTATATAGAAAATTCTCTATCTTCCTAGTGAAGAAAATATATTCTTGAAAAAGGAAGCATTAAATTTTTCAATTTGAAAATATAAATACTTTACTTTTTATTTAACTTTTACTATTTTCAATAAGGATCCTTTTTCTTCTGCCGTAAATGCAGATGAGATTTTTTGCAACAAACATAGAAAAAGTGAGACTCACTCTTCTTTTTTTTTTCTTAAAAAAAAAAAAAAAGAAAGATAGCATCCGTCAGCATATCCTGACTTTCTATATGTTGTTGCAAAAGTAGAGGTATATTCCCTTTTTAATAATTAAGACTATATAAACACTTATGTAGAGATATGACATTTTTTTTATGTCTACCCTACCTACTCTTCTTTAATATCGTTAGATCAGAATTTAAACTGACATTCATACTTTTTCTCTTGAGATTATAATATAATGATTTTGAAGAAAAGTAGGCATAAAAGAGATTGACATATCTATCACAATTAAAATATATATAAAAAAAGATATAGATATCCTCTTTGAAGTTACTACCTAACACTCAGGACCTCGGGGAAGAGGTTATGGTTAGCCGTGGCTATGCACATACTATGAAAGGGATATTGGGGCTAAAGAAATAAATTAAAAAATAATAATAATAATAAATAATAATAATAATAATTTATTAGAAAAATATCAAAAAATTAATATGGGATTGTTTTCCATACATTTATTACGTGTGACACTAATTTTTCTTGAGGGAATTAAGGTTGTTCATCTAAATAAGTGATTCTTTCATATGTTCAAACTTCAAACTCTTATTATTGCTTAAGTTGCTATTATTGTTGAACTCAAGTTTGTTTTTGCTTATTACTGATGAGTCTGTTGCCCACAAAATTTTAACAAATGTTAATAACACAATTTTTTGGCACGCTTTTATAATTAGGTGAATTATATGTAGGTCTCATTAAATAAAATGAGGTCACTCTCTATTTAGTAAGATGAAATTCATCTAATAATAAAAAATATGTTGAAAAATGTCTAAAAATATATATATATATTGTCAACATTTTTTATAATTAATGTTTTGAATCAAATCTCATATTGGGGCCAGATCTTGATTGGTCATCATATTACGGTCAAAGGATTAAACCCAATAATTAGGAAAAAGATGTCACTTCATTTGGGATCTGGAAGTTAAAGAGGAAAGTCATGACATCCTTTATTATTAATGACAATCCTACCCCGACAGCTATACAATTGGACTTGGGTCTCCAAACAAATCACTAAAGGTTCAAAACTCTGTTATCCGCAGTAAAGTAAGAGATAAAGCCTACAAGTATGTACTTAATCTCTCTTTTACTATTATGCTGTCACTGTATATACAAATCACGCATTTGTCAAACATCATTTTTGTCGGTGTACAATGATCTGTAACCTCTAGGATGTCTCCTTCATAAATTTCATAAAGAGCACTAGATCCAAAAGTAACTTACTAATCTTTGACTAGACACCTCTGTTGCTTAGACATAACAAAAGGTATAATTGAAAAATAAAAATTAGAATTCCAAAAAGATGACATACATCTTAAAAAAAACTCTTCTTATGAGCTTTTAACTTTTATTTTTTTATTATAAAAAAGTTCTTTTTATAATAAGAGTTTTAATAAAATTATGTTTCGCTGAACTTTTGCTACAGAAAAAGTAAAATTAAAAGTTCCTAAAGAGTCACTTAATTCCTCTCTCAACTGCCATGATCACACTCTTAATTAAACATTGCAAGCATATGGAGAATGTGGATGTGGTGATCCATGGCACTATTGGATTTCGATCATCTTCATAATAACTATATTTATATATTCATTGTAAATAATTTATTTGTAGCTTAAATTAAAAAATAAAAAAGAAATTAAGTAAAAAAAAATGTGTTTAATATTTCTATTTTTACTTTAAAAATATTTTGTGTTACATTCACGTAAAGACGAATGGATTCCATTATGAAGAAAAGAAGAAAAAAAATAATGAACCAATTTATTTACTTTTATGTGGGTGTTAAAAAAATATTTTTATAGTGAAAACAAAAATATTTTTCTCAATATATTTTGAAGGATAGTTTCATCATTAAAATCCAATAAATAAACAACGATAAATTTGATATTATATCAAAATAAAATTATATTATTTTAAAAATTGAATAATAATAATAAAGGGAAAAGTGTTTATCCTTTTAAATGACACAACTTATATCCTTTCACTCTCACAAAGAGGTGGGACCACACCTTTATTTTTTTGTCAACTCTCTCTCTTCCTTTATTTTTTATCAACTCTCTTATATTTATCTATTTCTCTCTCTTAAAATGACACAACTTTACCTCCTTTAAAATGATACACATTTTACCCATAATATAAAGGTAAAATCATTTCTCCGGCTGCATGACGTCCAATAATAAATCTTACATCGTTGATTGATTATTATTCCTCGAATGTATTTGCTGGACGTCAGTAAAGTCCATATATATATATATATATATATATATATATATATATATATATATATATATATATATTAATGGAAAAAATATTTCTTTCGTCACCGGAGATAAAGTTATATCTCTAGTGAGCTCAAAATGACATCATTTTGGGTTATAAAATTAAAATATTATAATGATGAAGACTAATATAACCCTGTAATATATCATAATTACAAAAAACACTTTAATTTTAGCCCAAAACAACATTATTTTGGGCTCCCCAAGATAACTTATCTCCATAGACTGAAGAAATCTTTTACCCTATATTAATTACTTACAAATTGCACTCCGGTATCATTAAGGATTCCAATTCCAGCTGAAGCAAAATTGGCACCAACTAGAAGATGCTCTCCCGTTAATTCTGGGCTAAGTATGGTAATGTAGACTCAGCACCAAGTCGTTGACCTGAAACAACCCAGCTTGTTATAGATATATTCTATTATTAGCAATGATAAGGTTTGATGCTAAGATTATATATATATATATATATATATATATATATATATATATATATATATATATATATATATATATATATATATATATATATATATATATATTTCTCAATATCAACATCAACATCACCTTTATCCCAAATTAATTGGGGTCGGTGGTAGATGAACCCACATAAAAGATATAAAATTGTTGAAAAAATAATAAAAATAAAAATAAAAAATATATATATATATATATATATGTATATATAAATAAATAAAAGTGAAAAATAAAGGGACAAGAAGAAGTGGGGGAAATGAAGGGGAAAAGGACTAAAAAGGGACCATCTGGAACATAGGAATAACCACGGGTCTAACCCTCCACCATACTTATAGCTTTTCTCCATTCCGTTCTAAAACATACCGTCCGCCAATCTATATCTCACTCCATTAAATCTTGTTTTACTACCTTCCCCCAAGTAAGTTTCGGCCGACCTCTGCCTCTTTTTGTGTTGAGCTCTTGGTAACAAACTTCTGTTCTTACAGGAGCATCCAGGGGCCTTCTCATCACGTGCCCAAACCACCTCAATCTATGTTCTCTCATCTTCTCGGCAACCGGTACTACTCCGACATTTCGTCGAATATCGTCATTTCTTATCTTATCCATCTTTGTGTAACCACACATCCACCTTAACATCCTCATATCTGCTACTCTCATCTTATGCTCATGTTGCCTATGTGTTGGCCAGCATTTTGCTCCATATAGCATTGTCGGTCTTACTGCCATTTTATAGAATTTTCTTTTTAACTTAAGTGGGATTTTGCGGTCACACAAAAACTCAGATGCACTGCGCCATTTCATCCACCCTGCTCTGATTCTATGATTAACATCCTCATCAATCTCTCCACCTTTTTGTAAAATGGAGCCCAAGTATTTAAAAGCCTCTTTTTTGGGTACCTCTTGACCAATTAAATGCACGGGCTCTTGGTCCTCATCTCGTACCAGAGAAAACTCACACTTCAGATACTCAGTCTTGCTTCGACTTAATGTGAATCCTTTGGATTCCAATGTGCTTCTCCACAATTCAAGTTTTCTATTAACACCCTCCTTGCTCTCATCAATAAGCACAATATCGTCTGCAAAAAGCATACACCATGGCACTTCCTCTTGAATATCTTTTGTTAGTTCATCCATAACTAAGGCAAAGAGATAAGGACTTAGAGCCGACCCTTAGTGTACACCAACCGTGATAGGAAAATAACTTGATGTTCCATTACAAGCTTTTACACATGTAGTAGCCCCATCATACATATCCTGGATTGCCTTTACATACTTTGATGAAACCTTTTTCTTCTCCAGAACCCACCATAAAACTTTCCTTGGAACCCTATCGTATGCTTTCTCAAGGTCTATGAACACCATATGCAAGTCATTCTTCTTTACTCGGTATCTTTCCATAAGTTGTCGCATCAAGAAAATGGCTTCCATGGTACATCTTCCTGGCATAAATCCAAATTGATTTACAGAAACCTTGGTATCTCTCCTCAAGTGATGTTCAATAACCCTCTCCCACAACTTCATAGTATGGCTCATTAGCTTAATGCCTCTATAGTTTGAACAATTCTATATATCTCCCTTGTTTTTGTAGATAGGCACAATCATACTTTTCCTCCAAGCATCAGACATCTTATTTGTCAGGAGAATCTTAGTACAAATAATAAATCATATATATATAGGGTTAGGATCATTTTATACCGGTATAAGTTACACTCTCAATCTTGTCCATTGATCTCACTTATATCTAAGGGCTCTCATTTTTTAGTAATGTGAGTCATTGGATACAAGTGGATCAATGGTAAATATTGGGTGTAAGACGTTTAACTCTTACACCGGTATGAGAATATCCTGCCCCATATATATATATATATATATATATATATATATATATATATATATATATATATATAGGGGCAGGATATTCTTACACCGGTGTAAGAGTTAGAAATCTTACACTCAATCTTGATCATTGATCCACTTGTATCCAATGGCTCACATTACTAAAAAATTTGAGCCATTAGATAAAAATAGAATCAACGGATAAGATTGAGAGTGTAACTTACACTAGTGTAAAATGATCCCAACCCATATATATATATATATATATATATATATATATATATATATATATATATATATATATAGGGTTTTATAATTCTCATTCAACATGAGAATTCAAATTTTCCTACACACCCTTTGATTTCCGTGCTGACATGGGTCCTACGTATAATTTTTTATAACACATGGGTCCACATACTTTTTATCTCTACATCATAAGATTTCAATTCTCCTTCAACATGAGAATTATAAAACCTATATATATATATATATATATATATATATATATATATATATATAAGTTTTTCGGAAGACAAAATTTTTGAAATAGAGACTTAGCTGATAAGATCAGGAATGTTGAAGCCGTTAGAAAAAACGGCCAGTTGGTCTGTGACTTGGATAGTCAATTCCATAAGGAGGGGCATCGGCACGTGCAGGGGTAAGCAAATAGTTGTTGTTTCCATTATCAACAAGGGAATCTCCAAATACAAAGAATGCCCTTGGCCTGGCTTCAGCACTAGGGACAATAACACCAATCACTAAAACCAACCAAGAACCACCAAAGGAACAAAACTTGATATGTATGCCATTTGGATGTGAATATAGGGTTTAATTACTTGATTGAAAGGCTTATTGTTTCCGATATGGAATGGAGTCTTTATATAACCCTTTTCCACCATGTTATATAATTTGGCTGATTGCATGCATGGCCCTCTAGGACCAGTGTTATTACGAGTTTAAATGAGATGGGTTTGGTAGCACTAAGATGCAACTAGAAACAGAACCATGCATGTGTTTCCACTTTCTAACTTGATGCATATGCATGCATGCATGCTTATGGTTAAAAACTTAGGGTGAGATGGATGAATGCCTTTATATATATATCAACCAATATAATAATTATTTGGATACATAAAGATTGCAAGCTAATATGAGATGTTTCTTAATTTAACCAGTAGCGTTGGTGGGTTATGACTAGTTATTCTTGTTGCAAATATGACATCAACGCCACTTTGTTACAACTTACAACAATCAATTAATTAATATGCCGTCCCTTCCCCCTTTTCCTACTTCTGAGGCGATTAAAATTCTATCAATGCTGGATATATAATAAACGCGCGCAATATTAATAACAAACATGAAACATCGCCTTCATCTTCTTCTTTTTTCTTTTTTTTTCTGTCTTACTTAGTAAAATAATGAACGCCATAAAATAAACAGAAAGTGGCCACTTTGTTGGAATTTATTCACCCCCTATACGTGTATTTTTTTAAATACTATTTTCTCTTCTTTTTAGCATTCCCTCCTATTTATCTTTTAAATTTTATCTATATAGAATGTGAATCTTATTTCTAATAGATTATAAAACAAATAAGATTTCACACAAAAATTAAAAAATAAATTTATTTTAAATATTTATAATTCATAATATAACTCCGCCCATGTGTGCTTGCATGCATGGTCTGTCCCAAGTCAGGATAAAGGAGGAGGGTTGGCGTCAGGTTTTGCGAACCGACCGTAAAAAACAGCTATATTTTTATGTGATGAACCTATATGATTTTTCGTTGGGGCGTACCCTTCATAGCGACGCGTTGCATCGGGCCCCGGGTGTAGCGAAAAATGGGCTAGGGTCCTTGCCACAAGGCAAGGCGCTGCATCGAGCCCGGGGTGTAGTGAGAAGTGGGCTAGGGTCCTTGCCCCAAGGTAAGGCACCAGGTCTTCACCCGGATTTGGTGAGAAGTATGCCAGGGTCCCAACACGCAGATGGGCGAGCATGGCGGGTAAGCACAGCCCAGGGGTTAAGGATGAGATTGGGCAGCTGGAACATAGGAACCTTAACGGGTAAATTGAGGGAGTTGGCAGATGTTTTTACTAGAAGGAAAGTGAATATTGTTTGTTTGCAAGAAACTAAGTGGGCTGGAGAAAAGGCCAAGGAAGTGGATGGAACTGGTTTCAAATTATGGTACACATGTACTAACAAGAGTCGCAATGGTGTTGGAATTATAATCGATAAAAGTTTCAGAGATAAAGTTGTGGACGTCAAAAGGAAAGGCGACAAGATTATTCTGGTTAAGCTCGTTGTGGGTGATTTAATACTGAATATCCTCAGTGTGTATGCACCCCAAGTTGGATTGCAACCAACTGACAAAAGACAATTTTGGGAAGACTTGGAGGAGGTTTTGAGGGGAATACCTCAAGAGGAGAAGATTTTCTTAGGAGGAGATCTAAATGGTCATGTCGGTAAAAGCAATGGAGGTTTTGATAGAATCCATTGAGGTTTTGGTTATGGGACGAGAAACGAGACTGGAGAAGATATCTTGAATGTTGCACTAGCCTACGATTTGATGTTAGTGAACACCTTTTTTCGAAAAGGGAGTCACACCTAATCACTTATCATAGTGGCCAAAATCGTAGTCAGATTGATTTCTTTCTGGCTAGAAGAGACGATAGAACTTCTTGTGTCGACTGTAAGGTCTATCCTGGAGAGTGTGTCGCTACGCCACATAAGCCGGTAGTCTTGGATGTTCGTTTCAACAAAGTACTTACAATGAGGAAGAGGGCTCAGAACCCAAGGATAAGGTGGTGGAAGCTTAAGGAGGGAAAAAATAGAGAGTTCAATGAAAGAATGTTGCATGATGGACCTTGGGAGTTTGATGGAGATGTAAATGCAATATGGAATGAGATGGCTAAGTGTATTCATAATTTGGGAAGGAGGGTGTTGGGAGAAAGTAAAGGAAATGGATTTTATTCAAAGGAAACATGGTGGTGGAATGGAGAGGTGCAAGAGGCAATTAAGCATAAGAATGAGTGCTTTAGATCTTTGCATAAAAGTCCCAGTGAAGAGAACTTGCAAAAGTTTAGATTGGCGAGAAAAAATGCAAAGAAAGCAGTGCGAGAAGCTAGAGGCAAGGTTTTCGACAAGTTGTATAAAAATCTTGGGAGCAAGGATGGTGAAAGAGGTATTTATAAACTTGCAAAGATAAGGGATAAGAAAAGTAAAGACCTCACCCAAGTTAGATGCATCAAGGATGAAAATCAAAAACTTCTGGTGAGGGATGAAGATGTAAATGAAAAATGGTTGAACTACTTCAATAAGCTGTTTAATGGGGATGCAGATACAACCGAGTTGGACTTGGAGGACGCGTATGATGATATGAATAGAAGATTTGTACGCAGAATTAATACACATGAAGTTAAGGAGGCTTTAAAGAGGATGAAGACTAACAAAGCCTTCTGATGGTGTCCCTATTGAAGTGTGGAGAGGCCTAGGGGATGTGGCAATAAAATGGTTGATCAATCTTTTCAATAAGATTCTCCAGACAAATAAGATGCCTGATGCTTGGAGGAAAAGTATGATTGTGCCTATCTACAAAAACAAGGGAGATATACAGAATTGTTCAAACTATAGAGGCATTAAGCTAATGAGCCATACTATGAAGTTGTGGGAGAGGGTTATTGAACATCGCTTGAGGAGAGATACCAAGATTTCTGTAAATCAATTCGGATTTATGCCAGGAAGATGTACCGTGGAAGCCAATTTCTTGATGTGACAACTTATGGAAAGATACCGAGAAAAGAAGAAGGACTTGCATATGGTGTTCATAGACCTTGAGAAAGCATACGATAGGGTTCCAAAGAAAGTTTTATGGTGGGTTCTGGAGAAGAAAAAGGTTCCATCAAAGTATGTAAAGGCAATCCAGGATATGTATGATGGGGCTACTACATGTGTAAAAGCTTGTAACGGAACATCAAGTTATTTTCCTATCACGGTTGGTGTACACCAAGGGTCGGCTCTAAGTCCTTATCTCTTTGCCTTAGTTATGGATGAACTAACAAAAGATATTCAAGAGGAAGTGCCATGGTGTATGCTTTTTGCAGACGATATTGTGCTTATTGATGAGAGTAAGGAGGTTGTTAATAGAAAACTTGAATTGTGGAGAAGCACATTGGAATCCAAAGGATTCACATTAAGTCGAAGCAAGACTGAGTATGTGAAGTGTGAGTTTTCTCTGGTACGAGATGGGGACCAAGAGCCCATGCATTTAAGTGGTCAAGAGGTACCCAAAAAAGATGCTTTTAAATACTTGGACTCCATTTTACAAAAATGTGGAGAGATTGATGAGGATGTAAATCACAGAATCAGAGCAGGGTGGATGAAATGGCGCAGTGCATCTGGGTTTTTGTGTGATCGCAAAATCCCCCTTAAGTTAAAAGGAAAATTCTATAAAACGGCAGTAAGACCGGCAATGCTATATGGAGCGGAATGCTGGCCAGCACATAGGCAACATGAGCATAAGATGGGAGTAGCAGAGATGAGGATGTTAAGGTGGATGTGTGGTTACACAAGGATTGATAAGATAAGAAATGAAGATATTCGACGAAAGGTCGGAGTAGTACCGGTAGCCGAGAAGATGAGAGAACATAGATTGAGGTGGTTTGGGCACGTGATGAGAAGGCCCCTGGATGCTCCTGTAAGAACAGAAGTTTGCTACCAAGAGCTCAACACAAAAAGAGGCAGAGGTCGGCCGAAACTTACTTGGGGGAAGGTAGTAAAACAAGATTTAATGGAGTGGGATATAGATTGGCGGACGGTATGTCTTAGAACGGAATGGAGAAAAACTATTAGTATGGTGGAGGGTTAAACCCGTTGTTATTCCAATGTTCCAGATGGTCCCTTTTTAGTCGGTTTGCGCTTCATTTCCCCTTCTTCTTGTCCCTTTCTTTTTCACTTTTATTTATTTATATATATATATATATATATATATTTTTTTATTTTTTTATTTTTTTATTCCTTTTTTTATTTTTTTATTTTTTCAACCGTTTTACATCTTTCATGTAGGTTCATACCCCAATTAATTTGGGATAAAGGTGATGTTGATGTTGATGTTGATTTATAATTCATAATATGTATAGTAAAAATAAAATATTGAAATTGTACATAAAATGCAAATAAAGATCTTTTAAAATATGATACATGTTACTAACTTGTAACATTTATAATTCGAGCAATAATAATCTATGAGAAGATTGGAATGTAATAATATTCGTACTATTAAGTAAATTAAAAATCAGTTTTAAGGAAAGGTCTCTTGTATGAAAATAAAGTTTATGCTAGACTCCTGGGATATTTAAATGTTGATTGGGGAGATTGTCCTATTAATAAGAGATCCACATCTGGATATTGTGTATTTAATTATTGGAGATAACTTAGTCTTTTGAAAAAGTAAGAAACATAATGTGATTGCTAGATCGAGTGCTGAAACATAGTATCGTTCCATGGCTACAACCACTTATGAAATTGTCTGACTACAGCAATTGCTCAGGGAGCTGAAGTTTAGTCACACTGAGACAACAATTTTCATTTGCGATAATCAAGCCTTGTATATTGCCTCCATTCCATTTCATGAAAGAACTAAGCATTTTGAGATAAATTGTCACTTCATCAAGGAAAAAATCTTATCATTTATATATGCTCCACCGGTTATATAACCAGTTCACCAATTTTCGAGACAATATTTGTTTAATTCTTGTCCTTTACTCTCAAGAGTGTTTATTGGTTTTTCATTGGGAAAGCCTAACTATTAGTATTAAAAGAAAACTTGTTTGGAAAGAGTTGCTTTGTAAAAATCAGGCAAGACTAACTCATAAAATCTTTCACTATGAAAAGAAAAGATTATAAAGAGTAAGCTTCTTTAGTTACATTAGAGTATAATCAAGCTTCAAATTGTGATCTCAAACGTATTTAAAGAGATTATACTCAAACTTCTCAATAGAATTACACTCAAGCTCTAAGCTTTTCAATCACTCTTTTTAACCTATTACAAAAGGTCTTTATATGTATTTATAAGGTGAGGGGAACCCTCCACCTTCTTCAAGAAACTTCTTCAATTATTATGATCCTTGAGGTGGTTGGATAGACATTGAGCCTACATGACTGCACCAATAAATGTGGTGCATGTCAGCATTAATGGAGGAACCACCCCATCACAAATATGAAAGCAAATATGTATATAATTAGAAAAATATTAACATCATGTCACATGAGACAACAAGTCTCTCCTACACACTCAAAAAAGATATGGGTCTCATTTCAATTTTTTCTTTCACATAAAATTCTGAATGCAAAATGAGATAAATATCTGATGCGTAAAAAAATATAATCCCATATAATTAATATAAAAACAAGAGGAAGGATCATTCTAACTACCAAAATTTTTTTTAACTTACTACCTATTTAATCACCATTGAATCAAAGAGAGAGAATGCTAAAAAGTTTTTGGAAAAAGAGAAAAGATCAATAACTTGATTGATAGGTAGTAGTTGCATGACACTAATTTTGTGCCTGCAATGATTGATATTTATCCCATAATTAATATATAAACTAACCTTTATGTATGCAGACTTTACATTGCTAGAGAATATCTTGTGGTCCTGCAAGAAAATAACGGTATTAATTACAATTCTTAAAACATGTGATCAGTTATTGTGTCCCGGTGCAAAATAACTCTAATTCTCAAAATTGATATTATAAAAATTACAGTAATGAAATTGCTATATATACTTCATTTTCCTCTGCATGTGGTAGTATAAATAGGTTAGTTTAGGCTTTGATTTAAATAAATTAGATTTGTGTAAAAAATATTAGGTCTGTCCTGGCCTGTTAGCCTGTGTAGGTATCAAATTATAAGTTTGGTTCGAGCTATATTTAAAAAATAAAAATCTTGACTTCAGACCTGTTAACTTATTTGAACCTATTAGGCATCCAATAATTTAAAAACATAATTAAGATAATATACTTTATTATTTAAAAGTATTAAAATATTTATTTATTTTATTTAAAATAAATAATATGATATAGGTTGATATGTAAATTCATGGGTTCGACATGTATAAAAAAAATCTATGACCTATTTTTTAAATAAATTTTTTAAAAAATTTAAACCTATTGTATTTAACTATTTGTAATAGGATAATATACCCCATGTCCCCATCTACATGTACTTTACCGAATACCGATGGTCTACAAATACCGTGGACCACCTTAACAATGATCCATTGGTGGACCTTCCACTTCTAGTAAACCCAAAAAAATCTTCAGCCATCTTTCGGGCACATATAGCATCTTCTTGCAAAAATCTATAATGCACCTCCTTGCTCGCACACATCAGGGACTAAAAATACCACTAAAATGTAGCAGATACGTGTTCATCAGCTATACAAAAAGGAACCAGATTGCAATTTTAATGAGTATTAACACTAGTAAAAAAAACAAAACAAAAACTAACGGGAACTAAAAAATAAATAACAAAAATCTTCAATAACCAATGTTTGTTTTTAGGATTTAATATTTTTTTAGTGACCAAAGATAAAATTATCTTCTCTTATTCCAAAATAACATTGTTTTGTGGTTAGGAGAAAAAAAACTATAATGATAAAAGTTAATATAATCTTAAAATAAATTAAAATTATAAAAATATATTTCTCCTAAAAAACTGAAATTAAGTTATCTTCAAGAGATATTAACATTCTTTTTATGAGTTAGAATTTTGTTACTACCAATTAATGTTATTATCAATGTCACTATCAATTTATTTCACTGTTAGATTGATTATGTTGATATAATAGTATTGATTTAACTTTATAAAAATCTTTTTTCTTCTCTTTATATTTAATACTTTATATTTATTTACCTTTTTGTATAATTATGATTTTTCATATTTAATTCTTTCATATTAATTATGGAGAATCTAAATTCATATTAATATATTGGAGAATCATAAATATACAAACATGAAAATAAATATAATTGTTGAAGATTTATAGATAGTAGCATACTAAAAAAATCTCTTTATTTATTATCACTATTTTTTTGTTGTTGGAATATCATAAGAAAAGAACTCCAAATAAGTTGGGAAGGAAATTAAGAAAGACACTGTTTGGCTTAGAAACACAGACCAATCAATGACGGACAATTCCAAAGCTTCTCAAACTGAAACGCTCTCAATTTGCAGCGAAATGGAGCCTCAACATGTTTCTGCGACCCTCACTTTTCTTAACAAAATGGGCTTAGCCAAACCCATTCCTGAGAGTTGCAATACCACTGGCTTCTACTCCCATTTCATTGGGAGTTTCATCAACGTCGATCAAATCCAGCGTGGACGAATCTCTTGCACTGTTGCTGTCAAACCCCCTATCTCTGTAACCCCACCTTCCCTTTTTTGTTCTCTTTCTTTTTATGTTCTGTTTGGGGTTTCTACTTTTGTTTGAGATGTTTTGGGAAACTGGGTCAATCCAGGTTCCTCATAAATTGCTTTATAATTATTAAAATTTGCAACTTTTTTTTTTTTAAAACATAAAGTTTATAATGTTATTCCTCTGTTTGGCAGCTGTGAAAATTGGGAAGAAAAAGGGTTCTACTTATGTTTTGAGATGTATTGTTAACTGGGTCAATCTAAGTTCCTGATGAATTGCATTATAATTATTAAAATTTGCAACTTTTTTTTTTTGTATATATAGTTTATAATGTTATTGCTCTTTATTTTCTTTTGTTTTAAAATGTTGGCAGCTGTAAAAATTGGGAAGGAATAGTTTATAATGTTATTGTTCTTTATTTTCTGTTTGGCAGCTGAAAACATTGGGAAGGAAGGTCGTGCTTATGTTTTACAATGTTTTGCCAAATGGGTGTATCGAAATTACTGATAGTTTGCATGATAACTATTGGGAAATGGCCACGTTCTTTCTTGTTTTCTCTATTTTGTTTCGCTGGATATTCTGTTTAGTAGCTCATGAAATTGGGGAGAAGATTATTCTTGTGCTTGGATGAACCGAAAATTACTGTTGATTTTGTATTTGATTGTTGGGAATATTTGCTGTTGGTTATATTCAGTTCGATCAATTTTGGGAGTATGAAAGGTTTTGGTTGATTCAGACTTAGGAAGTCAATTGAGTGGCTGCAATTTTGGTTAAAATTTCTTCCATTTTCTTTTTGAACAACCAAACTTAATTGTTACAACTTACTTTCTTTCTGGGGTCGAAGTAATGAATTTATGAGAAGAGAAAAATGTTACATGAATTTAGATGGACATTTTTGTTTTCTTTGTTGGAATTGCAGAATGTATATGGAACAATGCATGGTGGATCTGTTGGGTCTGTGATTGAGTTGCTGTCTACGGCTTGTGCTAGAACTGTTGTTGCTGAGGACAAGGAACTTTTTCTTGGGGAAATTAGCGTGTCTTACCTCTCTGGAGCTCCAACAAATGTGAGTTTTGTGTAATGATATTTGATTCACTCTATTGTCTTATGGGCACTACTGCTTTTGCCCGTTCTGTAAATCAGTTGATGATAAATGAGCCGTTTGGATTTCATGCCAGAGGAAATTTAGTACTTTTAGCCTAAATTGCATTTGAAAAATAATCTTAGGACTTCAGAAAAGTATTACACCTTAACATTAAGCAATGAGATGTCAAAACTAAGGATTCTAGATTCTTAGCATTGTAAAAGTGTTGCTTAGCATCATTCAACTGCATTTGCTGAGTTCCTTAGAATGCACTTAGAGAATTGCTTTCAGTGTGATCATAAGGGGCTCACTGATAATGCTGCATAGATAAATTTGTTGAATTAGAGGCTGGAATTTTGATTACATTTAATTAACTTCTCATTTAAGGGAGAATCTTGAAGCAATGATAAGGTTATTCCTTGTGACCAGAAAATCACGAGTTTGAGTCTGGGAAACACCTTCTTTACAAAATGGTAGAGGTAAGATTGCGTACAATTGACTCCATCCCTATCCTTGCAAGTCGGGGAGCCTTGTGCACCAAAGTTTGCCCTTTTTTTAATTAACTTCTCATTCAATATGTAATGTTGGCGAGTTGCATTGCCATGCTAGATGATTATTACCTCCCATGTTTAGGCTAACGAGGGTTGAATAAGATTGCCAAATATAATCCTTTCATATTTAGGCTAGAAAGAAATGTTAAATTGGGTAATTTTGCTGACTAGGTACCCTTATGTGCTTGTGCCATGTTCATGTTCCTCCACATGGTTAAATTCTTCAATAAATGGATTGTTGCTCCGTTGTTTGTGTAGGAAGAAGTTCTAGCTGATGCCTCCGTGGTGAAGGGTGGAAGAAATGTGACTATAGTTGCACTAGAGTTTAAACTGAAGAAGACTGGGAATTTGATGTATATTGCTCATGCTACCTTCTATAACTTACCGGTTGCTAAGTTATGATTCTTATCAACATTTAGTTTTCTGGTCACTGATATTCTCTTAATTAAACCAAATATAATGACCTTGTGTTTACGTCATTTCAATGCTTTTTGTTTTTGCTTGGAAATATTTTTAGTGAAGTTTGGCTTTGTGCAATTGTTGCTAAACCCTCATCAAATCTATCATGGGGGGCATAGTGACGGAGCCACGTTCACTGAGGGAAAGCACATAGCCACTTAATTTTTGTAAGTTTGAAGATATATCTTCACATTTGTGATTGTGGGTCAATCACGTTCATTTAAGTATTTGGATAAAAGTGCATCCGAGCTAACAATTCTTAATGTCAGAGGACAATATTTTTTCTAGGTACATAAAGAACTCAATTTTTCACCAAACTCAGCTGGGAATGGAAAAAAAAGATTTGGGAGAGTCGCCCCCGGAAGGGTTAGACAGTGCTCGATTGGGATTAGTCTTCGGTTCTAAAAAAAAGAACTCAATTTCACTTGTGATGTTGTTTATTTGTTGTCATATACACAAACACTTCTGGAAGTCAGAGATTTTTTTTCTTTTTCGGCTACGTAGACAACACAAAATTTAACTCGTGATAATTTGCTTGACACCGCTGTGCATATTTGCTAAGTTCTTTTTTTTTCTCTGAGAAATCATGACACAAGCATGAATGCATGATGAACTCCCTGACCAGATGAATGGATAAGTTTAGCACCTCTTAGCACATGTTGTACAGTGAACTAAGCTCATTGAGGTGCCTAGTTCTACAGTGCTTGAAAATGTGATGGATAAGTAAAGGTCCTCTTAGGGGGAAATCCTATTTTGAGCAAGCTCATGGAAGCCCTATGGATAAGTGTTTAATTGTATAAATTGAACAATGCTTCTTAGGGGTAACCCTACTTTGAATGCATATTCATTGAAGCATTACATGGATAAGTGAGTGCTTGAATGATAAATTATTTTTATATCACTACTTAATGGATGAGTGTACTGAGTACTGCATAAATCTTGTATGATTATATAAGAATATAATGTTATGGTAGTGGCGGAGCCACGTTGAGTGAAGAGGGTGCATTGGCCCTAATTTATTTTCAAAAGTTAGCCATATTTTAAACATAGTTAAATAACCTTCCACGTTTTAATATTTGGTACTAGCTAAATTCTCTTTGGCTCTAGTTGAGTTGGGAGGCTGGCTCCGCGACTGGTTATGGTTGTCAAAACAAGCCAAATTACATGTTTGATAAGTTATCTACTATAGTAATGGTGTATGTAATATATTCTTTACGTAGTGGACCTAAGATTATTCTCATGAGTGATTATTCAAATTTTTGGGGTCAAATTTTTTAAAAGGTAGGAAGAATTGTGACATCCAATTTCAGCTTGTGATGTTGTTAATAATTTGTTGTCATATACAAACAAGATACTTTTAAAGCATTAGAGATATTTTAAATTTCAAGATTTATGGATCTAGTTTTCGTTCCCAATTTTGAATTGAATGCAAACTGTCAACATTCCGTTTTCGTTTTTTTTTTGTCGTCGCAAGTGATGATTATTCGGGTTGATTGTGGATGTTGTTGTTTGGATGATATTTATATTTAACATGAGTGTTTTATATATCTAAGTTACCTTTAGTTGTAGTATAAAAGTCATACAAGTCTTCTTGGATAGCATTATATAGCTTACAGGAGTGTGTAATATTTAAAAGGGTGAAATGTGTGTCATCTTTAAAGATGTAAAGTTGTGTCATTTTAAGAGAGAGAAAGAGATACATAAAGGAGAAAAGAGAGTTGACAAAAAAATAAAGGTGTGGGTTCCACATCTTTGTGAGAGTAAAAAAATATAAATTATGTCATTTAAAAGGATAAACACTTTTTTCATATTTAAATTTAGCGTTTAAATGCGATCTAATTGAGTTACATTGCGTTATAACGATACGATAAAGAGTAATGAATTAGGTCGATTTGGAGCGTATAGTTTACACTTTGTGGCTGAAACACTTCATCATCAAGTCAGAGAATACAAAATATTACTTGAGGAGCTCAGCTTACAATTGTTCTAACTTGAATTTTCATTGTATCATATAGCACTTTCGGACCAATTAAACATATCTTTCAGCTTTCAATTGAAACCAAGTATTAAATTCTTAAGTTGGGGTAGGTGGTGATTCAATGAATTTACTAAAGGAAGTTATCATTTATGATAAGAAGACACAATGATCGTCCTTTTAAGTATAATCCAAGCAAAAGAAAATAGTATTTGAAGTTTTGAACCCGAGAACAAACTCTACATTTCAGACCCTAGTGGCTTTTGTACAAAATTATTTTTTATTTCTCTTATCTTAAAAGTATATTTTATAAAATTTACTCTTTTTATATTTATATAAGAATATTTAATTTTTGAAAAAAATATTTAACTTTTGACTTCAGCTTTGTTTAAAAGTTAAAATTTTTAGTTTTTAAAAAAACTAAATTTTTAACTTTTTGATAACTTTTTTTTTTAAAGTAGACATACAATCAATCTTAAAGTGAGAAATACTTTTTTGGAACAAAAAATCAGAAAAAAAAAAGCTCCAAATTAATTTTGATGCTGACAGTGGGACACACTACGCTTCCGGCAGAATTGTGGGTAAGTCCAGTGACTCATGTCCGACTCGGAAGCTTAGAAAATATCCAAAGCCTATTCGCTTATTACATACCGCTTTAAACGAGTGATACAATTTAGAATGAAATAGTATGATTTGATCCCCTGCCCTCGAAAAATATTCTACGTTAAATTTAATGGTTCCGTATTATTTGTTTATTTTTATTTTCTTGGCAATATTTCAATCATTTTGTAGTTTCATAACTAGTCTGATTAGCAGCAAATTTCAACATTAAGATTTTAAAACCTTCTAAAAAATAATATGGAGAGGATTAAATACAATTTTTTCACCCCTATCTGTTCAGCTCCATGAGGCCTGTCTTACATCTTTTACCTAATTACAAAACAAAAAATAAGTTGAATCCCGCTCCAAAAATATATCCTCTTATGTGTTAATTTAATATCATCATGGTATGTATAAGGATCATAATTACCCGTGGGCGAATTGATGTTGATGGAGGATGAGAGAGAGAAAATATTAAAATAATTATTGGCAAATTATGGCTTTTTATTTACACATGAATAATTAGAATCCTCTCGTAAGATATGTTCCTGTGACTCAATTCTACTCCTCCCTCCAATGCACAGCAATGCCTTTTGTTTATGAGTTTATCATCTAAAATTTAATATAATCATAAAAAATTTAATTACCACTCATCAATATTTTCTCTTTTTTCAAAAACTTTTTAAAAGTCTCTCTCTTTGATTCAATGGTGATTAGATGAATAATTTAGTAACATAGAAAATTTTGCTAGTAAGAATATCCTCCATCTTTGTTTATAACACTACTTTATCGTTACTATTCAACTTTGAAATCCAAGAATTTACTGAATCTTAACGGTGGCAGTAGGTACATTCAAATGTTCCTTTCTATGTACAATTTTTTTTTTTCAGAATAATAATATGCTTTTGTAATGAAATTAAGCATAAAAACTGCAATTAAGGTTAGGTTTTACATTACGGTGAACTTTTAAGTATTATTATATATGTTTAATTATTAAAAAAGTAACTATACTAACAAATACATAAGAAATCAAACTTCTTAACAATAGGACAATTCAGTAAGTCAAAATAAAAAATAGTAATTATATTGATTATTTGTTAATTCACTGTAGAAATGATACTTTTATAATTCTTAACAACCCATATTCCTCGTATTGTGAGAACTTTGATAGATGTTCAACATGTTCTACAGTTGAAGAAGAATTTTGATTTCTTTAGATACTCTTGATTCTGTAAGTTTTCCGCTGAAGACGGAACATTGAAAGTTACCAAAGGTGCGCTAATTGTGATGAAAGGAAAAATAAAAAGTGGTCTTTATTTTTTGCAGGTGATACAGTTAATGGTTCTGCTTCGGTTTCCTCAATAGTTTATCCAAATTCAAACACTACTTGTTTGTGGCATATGCCCTTAGGGCATATGAGCAAGAGAGGTGTGACTAAATTGACCAGAAAACAGCTAAAATTGACTTTTGTGAGAACGATGTTTTTGGCAAACATAAAAGAATTAATTTGGTACTGGTGTGCATAAAATCAAAGGAACAATACATTATATTCATTTTGAACTTTGGGGTCCTTCACAAGTTCCTTCTCTCAGTGGTTCTAATCTTCTAAGTATTTACTAACTCTTATTGATGATTATTCTCGTAAAGTTTGGGTATGTACTTTGAAGAATAAAAATGATGTGTTCCAAAAATTTAAGGAGTGGAAGGCCATAAAAGAAAATCATACTAATAAAAAGGTGAAGCATTTACGAACTAATAGTGGTTTAGAGTTCAATTCAGGAGAATTTAACGAGTTTGCAGAGAAAAAAGGCATTGTGAGACACCGCACGATCAAAAGGTACTCCACAACAAAATGGAGTTGCAGAATGCATAAATAAAACTCTTTTGGAGAGAGTACGTTGCATGCTTATATCTGCCAAAAAAGTTTTGAGATAAAATAGTCAACACAACTAATTATTTGGTGAACAGATCTCCATCGATTGCTATTGAGTGTAAGACACCTGAGGAACTATGTTTAGGTAAACTTGCTAATTATTCTTGTTTAATAATTTTTGGTTGTCCAGCCTATGCTCATGTTAGTGAAGGGAAATTGAAGCCTAGTTCCAAGACATGCATTTTTCTTGGATATGGATTGGAGGAGAAAGGATACAAGTTGTGATGTCCTGATCCTAAGTCACCCAAATTTCTATCAGCGGGGTTGTCATTTTTAATGAATCTTTTATGCTTCATCAGAAAAAGGATTCAAATGATATAGATGCATGTTGTAGTGAAAGTGACAAACATTAGGTGGAATTACAATTTGATGCTTCAAAGATGATACTTGAAGCAACCACAAATAAGCCCACAGAGGAGGAGATGCAACATGAGGAAACACCACCACCGCAACAGGACATTATTGTTGCTCGGAGACAACACAAGCAGATCAAGCCACCCCAGAGATATGCTTATGCAGATAAGTATTTATGGATAGATGATCTTACCTGAACTCAATGCCTTTTTATTTTTAGTGGGAGGGTGTCTTGCTTATGTCGCCTTTGTAAGGCAGTGTTTAGTCCTATATGTGGAGGGTGGTGGCCTTTGACAGGCTATATTGTTGGCGAGATATCTGTAGTCAGGCTAGGCCCTTGTAGATGTTGCGGCAAGCCGGTACTATCTTTCAGTCATTGATTTATATGGTAGTCAAGTGGTCTTGAGTAGCTAATCTCACTAGGTCAAACTTTCCTAAGCTGCTTTGCTAGTGAATGCCAATTGAGGGCCCGTGATGCCTTTTGATTTTTGCTTAATGAACGCGTTTTCTTCTTGGCTAAGCAATGGTTTCCCAAGATATCCTCGAGCCAATAGCCGAAGACTAATCACCTTCTTTACAATACAATCCCTCTTTTACCAAACTACAAAACAAAAAACAAGTTAGAATCCTACTCCTCCCTCCAATACACGCCTCCTCCCTCCAATACACGCCAATGCCTTTTGTTTTTAACACTACTTTATTGTTAGGATTCAACTTTGAAATCCAAGATTCACTGAATCTTAACAATGGCAACCGCAATTAAGGTTGGGTTTTATATTACCGTGAACTTTTAAGTATTATTATATAGGGCAACCGCAATTAACGTTGGGTTTTATAAGTATATTTGTTTAATTAAAAAAAAATTAACTATACTTAAAATACATAAGAAATCAAACTTTTTCATAATAGGACATTTCAGTAAGTCAAAATATTATATTAATTATTAATTTACAATAATATAACCATTATGTTTTGTGGCGGACACATTTTAAAACAAAAAAAAAATATGGCACGCAAAACGAATATTTATAACATTACACAATCACTTTTCCTACAACATAATAAATATAAAACCCATTTGCTAATTATATAAATAATATTTTTTTATAATTTGAAAAAAGTATTTGTTATTTTAAATGAATATAGTTATGTAATTTTTAAGTAAACTGTTATTTGTGTGTAATTTTACATTCTCTTTTCTCCATTTTTTTTTCTTCCTAATTTTATATAAAAAAAAATTGATAAAACATACTACAATGATGTAGTTTCATAAAAAATGATATAAAATTATATCATTTAAAATGACAAACATTATGTCATTTTTTAACTATATTATTTTAGAAATAAAATTAAAAACATGTTCTCTTTTCTCCATTTTTTCTTCTTCCTAGTTTTATATAAAAGAAAGAAAAAAAATGATAAAACATAGTACGATGATGTAGTTTCATAAAAAATATATAAAAATATATTATTTAAAATAACAAACATTCCTTTGAACTTTTTCATTAGAAATAAAAAGAATATCGTAGAACGGTGCCGACGTACTGGTCGTTTTCTTGGAAATTTCTCTCACCGAATAAGCAAAAGACACGAAGACACGCAACCACGTAAACCATGAGGATTTGCACACTTGAAGAGTCAAGAACCGTTCTAATACACGCACTCACACAACACAAAGTAAGAAAAACACGCCGAAATTGTCCCCGTTAATTAAAAGGAAACAACCCATTTGTTTCTTTTTCCTCTCTCTTTGTCGTCTTCGTGTCCCACACGACAAGAAAATTTTATATTTATTGGATGAAAAAAATATTTGTCATTTTAAATGATATAAAGTTGGGTTTAACATATATCATTTAACATGACCATAAAATTTTTCCTACACACAACATTTTATGGGTCTGCACCAAAAAAAAATTAAAAAATTATCCGGCACGCAAAACGAATCTCTATAACATAACACAATCACTTTTCCTATAAGATAACTCTTATAAAACCCTATAAAGTTATGTCTTTTTAAGAGAGAGATAGACACAAAATAATATTTTTTATTTAAAATCTAAATTAATCTCACTCACTTTCTTCCCATAATTTTCATTCATTGTATCTATCTATCTTCTAAAATAACATAATTTATATCATTTTAAATGACAAACACCAAACCCTTATTCGATTTGATGTTTATCATTTTAACATAAATTATGTTATTCAAGAAGAGATATGGACACTAAAAAAGAAAATCATGGAGAAAAAGTGGGTGTCTTTTTTTATAATTTAAATTTTAAATAAAAAAATATTTTGTGTCTATATATCTCTTCGAATGACATCACCTTTTTGTATAAATAAAATGACATAACTTTAAGTCATTTAAAATAACAAACATTTTTTCCATATTTCTTCTAGAGGAGTGATATTCTTCAGTACCATAATTTTTTACTACCAACTTACTACCTATCTAATCATCATTAAATTAATATTTTCTCTCTCTCTCAAATTTTTTTTATCATTCTCTCTCTGATCCAATAATAATGTGATAGATAATAAATTAATAGTGAGAATTTTTGGTACTTAGAATATCCTCGCTCCTTCTTTTATACCATCTGACAGAGTTGACTATTCCACAAATTTTAAATTTTTTTAATCTGCTTACTAATCTTGAGCCGAGATTGGTGCCCGTTTATTTAAGTTTCCAAAAAAAAAGTAGCTTTTATTTTTCACAAAAAATAAAGTTATTTATATTTTTATAAAAATATTTAGTTCTTACAAAAAAAATATTTGACTTTTGATTTCTATTTTTTAAAATAAAATTTTTAACTTTTAAAAAATAGATTTTTTGCCTTTTTTTTAAAACGGATATTTAAACGAAGTTAAAGTAAGAAATGTTTTTTTATGAGAAAAAGTAATTTTTGGAGAGAAAAAAAAACCATCTAAAAGGGCCCCTAGTCACCGATAAAAAAAATTCACTCTTTCTAAAAAATATATTTGTGAAAAAAACTAACTCACAAAAATCTTATTTTTCATCTTAATGATTAATTTTGATGCATATATAGTTATGATTTATTGAATTTTATCAATTAATTAATTATTGCGAATGATTATATTAATAATTTCTTTTTTAAACTTACAAATTATATTAAGTCTTATCGATGAGATTTCACTCTAGAGTATCTTATCGGTAAGACATATTGTAGTGTGTAAAAGTTTATAAATATAATATTCCCTCTAATTATTAATCTCTAATAATTTTTTTTGATATATTAATTTCTAATTTTTGTTGAAAGAGAAACATAATAATTTCTTATTTTTATACCAGATTCAAAAAGATCGCTCTAATTTTTATTTTTTTTAATTATTTTTTTGGGATGAGCAATATTTTCATTTATTTCATAACTAAAAGACTAATTCTTACAACAACAAAAATGACTAATTCTTAGTAGTGATAATTATCCATCTCTTTTTAGTAATGGATAATTATAAAATTTCACATGAATTCCATGTGAAAGTGGATCCTATTCTTTTCACATTCATTAAAATTTCACATTTTATGGATAGGTGAAATTATCTATGTCTATATTTTTTTCACATACATTAAATAAATGGGGTATAATTATTATTATTATTAATAAAGAGGAAGACAGATTTAAAATTACTTTCACGTGAAATTTTAACGTGAGAAATGCGTTCATACATATGTATTACCACGTGCGTTCGCTCGATCTTTATATTTTATCAACCACACCAACCAACCCTCTTCACAATGCTACTCCAAAATCTCTTCCTATCTTCAATTCACAAACACAAAAACCACACGTCAAGTTCCAACCCTTTTCACATGGATACAACCCACCAACATAGAACACTAGAGCTCACCGTCTTATCGGCGGAGAACCTCCGCGTGGACGGGAAGCCAGCCACCAAGAACCTCTACGTCGTCGTACGAGCCGAGTCAATCACCAGCTACACCACCAGCATGGCAACTGACGGTGGCGGTGGCGGTGGTGGTGGTGGTACGTACAACCCTTCATGGAACGAGAAGTTGTTGGTGGATATGGCCATGCATGCAAGGTCTATAACGTTGGAGGTGAAGTGCAAGACTTCAACAAGTGTCAAAGATGTTGGGGTGGCAAGAATAGCGGTTTCCGATTTTCTTGGAGGGGTTGTGCCAGATCATTGCTTGCAGTTCTTGAGTTATAGGTTAAGGGATTGGGAAGGTAGGTGCAATGGGGTGCTTAACTTTTCCGTTAGGGTGGTGAAGGCACCGGAACATGTGCCGTCTCCGGTGCCGGCGACACCGGAGAAGGTGGGGCCTTGTGGTTTTCAGATGAGAGATTCTATTGGGGAGAGGAGTTCTTCTCTTGTTGTTATAGGTATTCCTGTTCAGTGGATTAACTATGGTGGCAGCAATGTTTTTGAACTTTGAAAACTTTGATAGTGATGGTAATTTTATTTTATTTTTCCTTTTGTTTTGTGGCTTCACTAGCTTTTGCCTTAAAGTTGGGTGTATGTATCAATCATATATAAAAGAAAAGATTGACGAAGGGAAACAGTTACAAAAGAGAGAGCATGGTATCATTGATTTTGGTTTATACTATTTTTTTTAAGGGAAATTATTTTGTCAGAGATAACTTTTTTTATGTTGTGAGAAATCCAATTCCGAATTATCCTGTTTGTTTCTTGTTTTTTTGTAACAAGTGCTGGAACTCACCACTTGTTATAATTATAATATAAGAGATATTATCTCATTTGACATAAGAAATGAGATGTTATGTTTCTTATTATTTCTTATCTAGCCGGTGGAAGAGCCACGCTGAGATCCGCTAGACTCTTGGCACTGGTTAATTTTCAAAAAATGATACAGATTTTCTGTAAGGGATTTATTATTCTTATGTTACATAAAATATAATCTATCTCTTATACACATAAATTTAAGATAGATTGCACTCTATTTTTTTTTTCTCTCTCCCCCTAAAAATGGATCTCACCTCCATAAATGAATCCGTAGGAGATAATAGTTATCTTTTATTGCATGTGAAAACTACTACCCTTTCTTTAAATACTATAATATAGCGTTGGCACTGGTTGGATTTAAAAAAATAATATAACCTTGACACGATTCTATCTTGCTGGGCTTTTTGGAACGTGATAAAATTATTTGGCTACACCACTGCATCTAGCATGATGATGACGGAGACGATCCAAATTCTTAGTGGAAAACGCAATATTTACACCAACATGGATATGTACTTGCAAAAGTTCACCAATATTCATGTGGTTTGCTTCAAAATTATTTATGCCCCTATGATTTTTTTCTATCACATATGCTCCTGTGCTTTGTAAAAAATAAGAAACCACAGGGACATATGTGATAAAAAAAATACCATTTTACAAACTACAGCGGCATATATGATAAGAAAAAAAATTACAGGGGCATAAGTGATTCTGGACAGGGGCATTGGTGAACTTTTCCCTTTAAAATATTACGAGTTATTTCCTTTATTTACTTAATTACACCTAATTAAGAGAGGGTCATCCTTATAGGATCATAGCTTGTTCCTATTTTATTTAATGGAAAAAAATGTACAAATTTAAATATTGTTAATGTCTTGAAAAAAAAGTAAATATAAATTTTTTTAATATGTAGACTTTTAAAACTTAAATTTGTAAAAGCAATTACAACACGAAGAAAATAACTCTTCACTAGTTAGGTTGTGCATTCGTCCTTGCACTAGCTTTCTAATGTTAATATTTTTATTTTTATTATGATTTTTTATTCAATAAATAAATATTTAATATATACCTCAATTAGTAACTTTAAGAAAAACTTATAAACATAGTGTGTAAAAGAGAAACTTTAGTCAAAAAAAAAAATTAATTAGTTCCAAATAAGTTAATATAAATATACTCATAAACTTAAAGTTTCTGGCCACTACATCTCTTGGCAATTTGAATTCTCTCTATCAGGAATATGTGAATCATGTGGCCATGAAAAAATAAACATATGTATACATTCTAGAATACTAATTTGTTTAATTAGGATGCTCTTATGGTATGAAAATAAATAATTAAGTACAATGCAATCTTTGATGCATATGCATGATGAGCTCAATTATTACATAAGACTCTTCTGGAGCCAAGATCTGCACTCATGGAGATTATTTATTGTGGTCCGGACCATCATTTTTTAAGTGATTCCTTAATGTAAATAGAAGAGTAAAATTAAAAAAGAGAAAAACTAACAGAGATAAAAAGGGGGAAAATTGATGTTGTGAGAGGGAGCATAAGATTATTGGGTGATCCTGGACCATAAAAAATATTTCTGCAGTCAAGCAGGGAAAAAAAAGGAAAAAAAATAAAAATAAAATAACATGTGAGTTCCATATTTCAAAAATTTATGGAGTCTAATTTTTTTCATTCCGTTTGTAGAATAGTGGAACTGCAAGTAATTCAAATATATTACAGTGATACAGTTATACACAAATGGAAGAATGTTATTACTAATATACGATATTGTGTATTTGGGGTCATGTTATGAGAGGACTCAAATTCTGTATACATACTAGCTCATGGAAACAAACTGTTCCCAATATGGTTAGGACTTAGGAGAGAAAATATACACAACAGAGAACAGAAAACAGGGCAAGGTCAGTCAAATGCTACTTGCCACAAGGTACTAGTTCAAACTTCTTGATGGTGATTACCAATCCTCAAAATGTTAAACTTGCAGAGAGGACAGGTAGCATTGATTAGCAGCCATTTGTCAATGCATGTGCAATGAAAATGGTGGTTGCAAGGAAGCTCTCTAAGTTCAACACCATCATCATAGGCAGAAAGACAGATACAGCATTCCTGTTATTAACAGCAAAAATTCATATCAAAAGTGGCATTTGTTAAGCATAATTGAATTTTGCAGTTGCAAAAATTGGGAAAGTGAAACCACCCATATGTAGCATGCTAAGCATAAAAATAAGTATTATGACCCCAACCTTCAGAAAAAAGTTGCACATAAGATAGTATATCTTACATAGCGACTTGAATGCGAGTTATGAGGAAAGGTTTGCACAAAAGCTTACAATTATATAGCTTATAGGTAGTAACAGGATGTAAATAACTGTTTAATTAGCCATTTTAGGATTAGCATTAAACACGCAACTAAATGTGAAAACACATCCAGAATGATGCATAAGCCACAAAGCTTTAGGACCAAGGCATGGATAATTGTGAATGGTATACAAAAATATGGTGTTTCAAAGCATAACATGTTTAGAAAATTAGATAATGCTCATTTAATACACTAGAAACTTACTGCATCTTCTAAGGCAATTACATGTTCAGAAGCTGTATCACTGTCACATTCCGTCATTATTCCTCTGGAAGATTCTTGGATATCACCTTCTTTCTTAAATTCCTTTATCATTCTGAACTTATATTTTGGCAACTGGTCAATCTCTTCCTTGGTTGCCCCTTCCTGTTCCCACATTAAAGGTCAAATTAAGTCTGATAAAGAAGTTAAAAAAGAAGCATATGATAAATGCAAGTAAGTGAATGATGAAAATCATAAATAAATCTATGATTGTACACATCAATGCTACATTAATCTTTTGAAATTATAGGGATTGGTAGAGAATGAGAAAAGGAGAGAACAAATAAATGAGCATATAATAGTGATATATGGTGTGTAATGTTGTGTTATAAAATACAATGCACTAACCCCTATATACACTAATATTAGATTCCTAATCCTAATCAAATAAATAAAAAATCATGATATATAGAAATCACCCCTAGGAGACCATCTAAGATCTCAAAAGAGGCTTATCTATAGCACATGATAAAGCTATTATTGAGCCAGAGACCCACAATCATGCCCATTTTTGGGAAGATTCATGGATGTGTAATTCTGAATATGTCTTTAATTTTGTACTATTATTTTTTTGAGCATTTCTATATGTTTAGTATAAATTTAGTTATCTCAAAATAACCTTTAGAACAAACAACAAAATAAGGGAAAAGGTTATTTACCTGATCTGCCACTGCATACAAAATAGCAAGTATGCATGGCAGACAACAGCAAACGGCAATACCGATAAGACATGCAACAGCAATACAGATCAGTACAATCACAACATCAAAAGCAAGAAATGTAATACAGAGCCTGCAAAACACAACATGCATGATGATTACAAAATAAGCAATACAGAATATGGATGAATGAATGCATAGAGAGAACAATTTAACCAGTAGATATTGTTCGATGTTCCAACTAACCAGTAAAGCTGAGGTGAATCCCTTGTCAAACTCTGGCCACCAGCAGTCACCCAGTAGAACCCAACCATCCACCACATGAATGAAAGCATGGTATTTGCAGACTCTACGTGTTTCATGATGCTGACAAAATAATGAACAATACAATTTACAAACAAGTATAAGGTCAAAAACAAAGAGTTCTGTACTCAACCTTAAAGGCTAAATACAACAAAGCATAAACTACACTCACAAATCACAAGAAGATACTCTCAAGTCTCAATTATGAACAGAATTAAGGTGTGGTTTAATTGGAAGAAGTGGAAGGGAAAGGTAAGTAAGGAGTGAAAATTGACAACTGTATCAAGAGATTATGGAAATGCATATATTGAATAATTGAAACATTGTCATTTTCCATTTTCCATGCTTTCCCTCTGCTGCTTCCATCCATTGTCACTCTAACCAAGCAAACCCCAGAATGATGCTTCTTGCACATCACCAAGGCACACATAACATAAGGGATAGGTGGCAGAATTAGAGTGTGGGAGAGCAAAAAGTACAAGGTGAAATCAGCTATAATCATACATGGTGGAAATGTATGAATGTAAACCAAATGATGGTAGCTCAGTTGGCGCATGGGAGATAAGCATGTGAGGGTGAAAGCATGTGAGGGTGAAAGCATGTGTTCGAATCTCCTCGGTCCCATCTTTGAAAAGGGTTTAAAGCTTTAATTCTAGACCCGCCTGAATCGGATTAGTTGCGAAGTGATGAACCGATTGGAATATTTCCAAGAAAAAAATAAAAAAAAATGTATGGATGTGCCTACAGCATTATTCCATACAGCAACACATCATTTTTTTTATTTCCATGAAGTCAAATGGTTCTTCAGATGGGTTAACGCATAGAAACATGAAATCATGAACAAGTGATCCTGATACAACTCTGGTCAGAGAAGATGTAAATTTGCAGGATGTAAGAGGTGGTACCTGTTATCAGATCCCACACACTCAATGAAGGAAAATACATACTTATTATATGGGGTTTAGAATTCAATTCTCCCGTTGTAGAGATAAAAACATACGGGAGTGTTAGAAATAATTATACGTAGGACTATGTCAAGAAAATTTGAATTCTCATGTTAAATATTAAAAAAAAAAAATCAAGAAGAAAAAAATCAAGAATTATAAAACACTTATTATATACACTCTCCAAAAGAAGAAAAAAGAAAAAGAAAACAAGAAGATTGAAATTGAAAGAGGTGGTGGTACCTATTTCCCTCACACTCCTGAAACTGCTCTACAGCATAATACTCATCATCACTCCCAGAACTGAAACTTCTATTCTGCTCAAAAACGGAAGAACCCAATTGGGTCCTCCTCCTTCTGAATTCAACAACAACACATAGAGAGTGAAACACACCTTGCAACAAGTACCCCACAATCCACACCCTTAGAGGCACACAAGGTTCCTCCTTGGCACTCAAACCCAAAACGGTGACCCCAATAGCAAGGAACGCTAAGTTCCACAGAACGTCAAGCACCACCACCGGCTTTGAGTAAGCCCAGTCGCTCTGCCGCTCCTCCACCTCCGCCGCCGCCGCCTCCCGGACCCGCACCGACGGCTCCCGGAGCATCATGCGCCGCCCGCTCGCGTGCCTGAAGAACCGCGCGGCCGTCCGAAGCTGCGGCGGCGGCGTGCGGCGGAAGAAGCGGCGGCTGCTGAGGAGGAACGGCGCGGTGTCCACGGCGGTGGAATCAGGTGGAGATGGAGGTGGCGGGTTTGAAGTCTGCATTTTTTTAAAAAAATAAAAAAATGTGTGTTAAGGTACAAAGAGGAAATGGGTTTGTGAGATTTGATGGAAAAAGCAGTGAATTGAATGTCAAAATTGAATCTTTGATCAGTTCCAGTGATACATTTTTTTTATTTTATTTTTATTTTTTTTATTTTTATTTTAAACACTTTTGAGGATTTTAGAGTGAAAACAAATATGGGTTTATATTTATGGAAATGAAAGTAAATATATAAATTCTAGAATCAAGATGAAGCAGAATAAAAAACTGGGGTTTGAGATTATTATATTTTAGTATTTAAAAAGTGATTTTGTTTAGTTGAAATAGTTTAATGCAAGCAAAAAAAAAAAAAAAAAAATGGGTAACTGATTTTGAGAGTTTTTTGTGTAGTACATTGATTTTGAGAGTTTCTGGGTTTATTTTTTCTAATATTACTTTAGATAATTTTATCTAATATTCATCAAAATAATGTCACTTTGGGACGAAAATCATGATATTTTTATAATTTTAATTTATTTGAGAATTATAATAATTTTTATCATTCTAGTTTTTTAATTTTTCAACCTTATAATGACGTCGTTTAGATGAACATTAGATAAAATTATATAAAATAATTTTTTTTCCCTTCTTTAATTAAGAGAAAAACGTTGTTGAATGACAAGTTGAGGGAAAAGGACGTTGAGGCTTCATAATTATGAGGGGTGAATTTTTTTGGATTTCTGAATTTGGCAGACTTTTTTGGATTTCTGAATTTGGCATTATTTGACAATGGATGATAGATCTGAAAATGGATACTTTGGGTACAAGGAATTGAAAATTTCGTTGGTTTTTGTTTGTGATTGTTTATAAGTATGTAAATGAGAATCTTCAAAGTTCAAACAAAGAAAGCAGTAACGTGGAGCGTGGACTTTACAATGTTGTGGGTCAGTTCTGTAGGCACCAGCTCAGTCTTGAACAAGACAGAGGAGTTTTCGGTTTGTTATATGATGTTGTGATGCGATTCAATTATTCAATTCAAAATTGTTTAGCGTTTACTTTGCTTCTTTTTTTTTTGGTAATTATACTTTTCTTTTTTTAAAAAAAAAGTATCCGTCATATACTTGTATAGAATAATACATATTGATAAACTGCTCTCTGATCCATATACAATTTTTATTAGAACAATTTATGATCTTGGTTGCAAGTAAAAGTGAATTTGAATGCGTGAGACAGTCAGTCAAAAAAAAAAAAAAAAAAAAAAGAAAAAAACAAAAGTAAATTTGAAAGAGAGTATATTTATGATATTTATGCCTTCTCTAAAAAGTTTTTTTTATACTTTAGTGTTATTTATAAAAGTTAAAATTATTTATATTTTTTAAAAATATATTTAGTTTTTTTAAAAGAAAAAAAAATTTTTGAAAAAAATACTTCTGTTTTTTTTAAAAGGTAAAATTTTTAGCTTTCAAAAAAGTAAGATTTTGATTCTTGTATGACTTCTACTTTTTTAAAAAGCAAATATCCAAATAGACTTTTGTATAGAAGTGTTTTTTCCCTAAAAAAAAGCAACTTTAGGGAAAAAAATTCATCTAAACGGGCTCATACTTTTTTTACTAATACTGATATCACTTGGAAAAAAAATTCGTGTTAAGTTTGTATATCATTTTATCATATCAATTTTTATACATATCTTTTTTCTTAATAGATAATAAATCAGTGAGATTTTATTATAAAAAAAAAACTATTAAAAGAGATATAAACACAAAAAATTTATATGATAAACTACATGAAAATTTAACATGAAAAGATTATTTTATTTAAATAAAAGGAAGCAAAAGAGACCAATTATCATGAAAGACAAATGCTAAAAACTAAAAGCGAAAGATTCCAACCACTCGATGCACTATTTTGTTTACTTTATAGCATGCATTATGCAAATACTCAGTTAATGTTCTAATATTGTACTTTGGTCTTTGCTGTTTAATTATTGGCCTTAATTTTTTGCGGTTTTTTTTTTCCTTCGATTTTGTTCATCCATTTTCCATCTTCAGCATATTAAGAAACGTTGGTTTTGAGAATTTATTTGCTCATTATCAGTCATTTTAGTATTTAGCATATCATTGATTATGAATGAACTATTTGTGTGATGAAATTAGGTTGTTTCTTTCTATGGGTTATATAGTATCTCTATATAACAATGATTTATGAATTACTGATATAGATCAAAACTCGTATATAATGACTGCTAAATTAAGTAAACAATCTTCTTCATAAGTAAAAATATTATATATATATATATACCAAATATATATATATATATATATATATATATATATATATATATATATATATATATTTGCTTATTACAAGTATATGATTACTACTAAATTAAGATGAATTTGAATGATTCACGAAAAAATTGAAATTGAAGGAAATACTTTAAAGGGAATTGATCATTTTGTCCCTATTAATAAAATTATTATTTTTTCTCTCTTCCCAACTTATATACGGAAGACATCGCCCATATTTTTTCCCACGCTTTCTATCATGTTCTCTCACTCATTAGTCTTCTTTGCAACCTAACATATTAACTCACTCTCATCATCCGAATCTTTGTTCTTATCAAATCATTGTCATCATCTTTAGATTTTTGTGCAAAAATTCAAACAATCTCCAAACCTAGTCCTTGGCAAAGATGAACCAAATGTCAAACTTTAGAAGGTTAAGCAAAAATTATATAAATCAAACGCGGTACTAAATACAATAATCTTAAGAGGAGAAATCATCAAAAAAATGAGGCTTCTAGGCAACTAATGCATTTCTCGCTTGACAACTAGATATAACACTTCAAATGGGAATTATCTTGGTAATCATCTCAATGATGATGAAGATGTGGAGTGTATGACCGATGTTTGTCTCGGTCAGTAAATGCAAAGTTTTATTGAGACATCAAAATCGATTGTGACGAGGCGTCGAGCCGTCTTCTTTACTCATCAAGCCAATGAATATGAATAGATAGCAATAAGTTGATTGTGAAGACTGATTTGTCCCCTTATCAACACCTCCCCTAATTTTAAGTCAGCTCACATCGTGGGAATAGGAAGGCAACGATACCTCGGATATAGACAGTGAAGAGGATGGAGATCATGAAAGCGTAATTTCACTTGGTGATTTGTTGGACACTAACGTTGAAGGTGGTTTTGACATTGATCTAGCCAATAAACATGGGTACCCCTTCTTCGATGGACCCTAACGTTTCACCAATAATTAGTAATTAATTTACAAATTTCATTTTTTATTTAACATGTCATATTTTTGTCATGCAAAAATTAGTTCATTGTTGATTTAAACATACTTGATATGTCATTTACACTCCCCATCCAAAACAGTTGATGTTATAAAATATAAGCAATTCAACCTTGAAATGCATAGAATTAACATTAATAAAAGATAAATACATAGGCAAATATGTGATACATACAATACCATAAACGTGAAATACATCATACGAAAACAACAATACATGCTAAAAAATAATTCTATAATACTTTGAGCAGGTCTCAACATTATCATCATCGTCACACTAATCCTTGTACTCATGTTCGTCATCCCCAGCCATTTCAGACTCCTCCACGATGACTCCCTATGTGCAACCTCCAAGTGCTAAATTTGATCTATAAGACTAGTCAACCAAGTATCCATGATCTCCTCCTTGAAGTTTGTTCATGCCTCATCCCCTCAACTCTCGTCTCATGGCATGGATAAAGTTCTTGACATCATGAAGAGTATATCCACTCCAATTGCAAGTGGAGATGGATCCACATCATGTATAGGGATTTCCTCATCAACATCATCATCAATCTCCTCCATATTTGCATCCCCTTCCTCCATCAAATCGACTTCAGGCTCAGGACGCCATTGTCATGCATTCCCCACCTAGTTAATTTCACACTGTTCTAGTAGATGTTTCCTAAACCTATGGTTCCAGTCTCTCATAGTCTTCAAAGTTTATATATCCATAGATACTTGGAACTGCTCCAGCATCTTCTGAACAAGCGTGGCATATGGAAGTGTATTCTTCCTAGAAGCACGTTGCATAAGGCAACAAATATAGTGCGTGCAATTGATTTGCACTTCATTAAAAATGTTATACTTGACAATTAAGTCACTCTCCAACACCTCCCCAAGATTACGAGATTGGTGAAAAATAATGAGTCTTCATATAGAATAATAACACCAAAATGTGTATACTGAGCAAGTCTCATATCACACCTAGTCACTTTAGGCACAATGTCGACACGCCTATAACCCTCAATGGTTGGTATGACGCTCCCCATAGTAAGGCACAATATATTCAATTTATATAGACTTGGCAAAATGGGTTAAACCCAACGGGTCAACCCGCTAACCTGCCAAGAAAGGTGATTGAGTTATGTATTTTAACCCACCAACCCGAATAACTCACCTATATACAGTGTGAGTCAACCGATAGGTTAACCCGTATGTCACTTTTTTTAATATATATATATATGTGGGTGTGCATCAATTCTTACACTGGTGTAAGATAACTCACCTATACTTGTATCCAATGGTCAGATTTAAAAAATTAGAGCCCTTAGATATAAGTGGGATCAATGGACAAGATTAAGAGTGTAACTTACACTGGTGTAAAATGATCCTGACCATATATATATATATATATATATATATATATATATATATATATATATATATATATATATATATTAAATGTTAGATTATGACTTGGTTATTCTATGTGAATGACTATTATGTAAGATAAACTATTTTCTTTTAGGGCCATAATGCTATTATTTTATCGAGAAGGTTATTTTTTATCCCCTTTCGATTCAGCAGAAAAAAGATAAAAGATTAAAAAAAAAACTTAAGCCTATCTTTGGATTCAAATGCTAGTATTTATACAAATTAAACTAATGCTTATGAAATCTTGTTACATGATGCAATGATGTGTTCATTTGCAAATATTCACATATTTGATGTCATTATTTTTCTATATAATAACTCTAAAATTATTAATTAATTTTAAGAAATTATTTGTATAGTTAAGTTAAATAAAATTATTGGCTTAAATCATTCTTTTATCTTTAACTTATTGGTTGATGCTTTTTTTAAACTTGAGAAATATTTAGATGTTAGATATTAGAAATAAAATGTTAGCATAGCATTAGTATGTTTATTAATTTTTTAATAATTTTTTTAAGCGGGTTGACTAACCAACCCACTTCAAAACAGGATGGGTTAGTATTTTCAACCCACTCACCTAAGGTGGACGCTCCGTTCCATTTTTGACGTGTTGAAGGTGGGGCCAGATGAGTTGGCCCGTTTTGCTAACTCTACATAACATCAAAATCAAAACCATGCAAATCAATCTAGATATAAGAAGTCATAACATTGTCAATGTCACATACCCTAGATGTGATATCTCTATTAATGTAACATAAATTTTTGAAAAAGGTCTTCATCATCACCTCCGAACACGAACAAGATATATCCTCAAGCATTCTCAAGTGTGCACAATAAAGAATATATACAATGTCATACTCCCCACTCATGAAAAATGTTGAATGAGTGTGTGTGTGCAAGGATGCTAAAGAATATATACAATGGATATCACTCATGAAAAATGGCCACCAAATACTTCATCCTCTATTGTAGAAGTCATTAGACTGCTCTAAAACAAATAACTGATGCTGCTGGTGTAATTAGATTTTGTTTCTTAAACTTGCTGTAACTTGGGCTATGCCCTTCCTATATATCAAAAAAAAAAATGTTGAATCCAAATACTTCGGCTCCACTATTGTCTAGGGAAAATAGTTGGAGATGAACTATCTTGACTTGGATTGACTGCTCTAAAACAAATAATTATTTTGCATGTCCACATTGCGGAGATCAATCGATGTAGAGGATGAACCAAGGAGGCAATGATGGTGGTTCTTAGTAAGACTTTCATCAACGGGTCACTAACGTGAGTGTCTATCTTCTATCGATAACCAATAATAGTCTTCAATTAGTCATCAAATGTTTCCAATCACAATGGAAAGCTACCAAAACAAATCAATTTGAGTCAAAACCGAAAGGAATAGGTTAGTGTTCATAAAAGAGATTTAGGATGTGGTTGAGTGAAACAATTGATTTGGAGTGTTTCAAGGGTTGGAAAATTAATTTTGGTTCTTATGTTGGAGAGGAAGAGAGATTCAATAGTGTATTATGACCCTTTACTTGAGTAAATAAGGCTTTTAAAATCTGCCCCCTATGATGAGTATTTACTGAAGTAAATGTCGGTTAACTTGATTAATTATGAGAAGATTGTTATACGATATGGAAATTAGGACAAAATAATAATTAAAAAAAATATGGACAAAATGGTCGATCAACCATACTCTCAAAGTATTATGTTTTACAATGCTTGATATTTCTTTTTTTTTAATGTATTCTTTTTGAATTTTGTACTTATTTATATATATTGAATAGGTATATTATTAAAAAAAATTAAAAAGTATAAATATAAAATTTATAGGGAGGTTATATTTATAATCTCTTTTTTCTTAAACTTCTTACAATTAAATATTAATCATTTATTTTCGTCTTATAATTTATTAATAATTAATTAATAAATATGAAATTATAAAAAGTTGTAAGTGAAAAAAGCTTATAAATATAACACCCCTGTAAAATTTATATAATAAAATTCATTCATGACTTTTTGTATTATATATGATAAAGGGAAGTAAAAGACACAACAGATACTAACCGTCAAAAGCTAAAAGTAAAACTTTTCTTGCGGTATACTTTGGCATGAATTTTGAAACACCATTTTTACAATTGATTTTTTTATTTTCGTCCACTTTGTTCATCTATTTTCCATTATTCTCTTTCTTTTCACCTGTGTTTGCAGCATATTATTATTTGGTCTGTGTTAGCAAATTAGGTAGCAGATGGATGGCATCTATATAGTAGCTAGATAAAAATTAAAAAAATATATATATTTGAAGGTCGCTGCACGGGTAGCGAATTTGGTTTTAACCAAGTTTGATTAAATTGTATAGCGATTTAAAATTCTATATCGTTCACTGAAAATTTGAGGTGACACGTCAGGTTTTAGACACCTCCCAAACACATATTTATTATGTTACCTATATCTCTGTTTTTTTTTTTTGGTAAAAGGATGTTACCTATATCTCTACTTTTTCTAAGCGAGCGCGATAGATTGAGAAATACGTTCGCGTGGTATTTAGATAAAAAAACTGACCAAGAGTCCATCTTCGTCACTGTTCCAACTTTTCTTGCTGTATACTTTGCCATGAATTTTGAAACACCATTTTTACTTTAAATATTAGCACCATTGTTACAATTAATTTTTCTTTTTCTTCCACTTTGTTCATCTATTTCCCATCATTCTCATTCTTTTGTGTTTGCAGCATATTATCTTTTGGGCTGGGGATTTGATTTTCTTTAGGCCAGTTATATTCGTCACTTTTCAAGTTGTCTCATGTTAGAATTGTAACCCAACTGACAAAAAAATTTAATAGTAATTATCCCACACTTATTGAAAAAAAAAGAAAAAATGAAAAAGAAAAACTTTGCACATAAATCGATAAGAGTGGCACAACATAATTATCTAAATTCTCATAAGAATTAAGAAAATATTTTCCCTATTATTATTTGGCCTGAGTTAGCAAATTAGGTAGCAGATGGATGGCATCTATAATTATTCCTAATATTAAAAACTCACATTTATATATTTTATTTTATTTTATTTATTAAATACTTTCTTTAGGGTAAATATTGAAAATGCAGGCATAATGATTTCTTCCCTTGCCACTGCTGCTGCTGCTGCAACCTTTTGTGGTTAAACGAAGACACTGATGAAAGTAAGGTGCATCAAGTGGTTATGCACAAGTTTGACTCAAAAGTTGTGGCATTTCCTCACAACCCATGCCGACCATTCAAGCTTCTGCCTTTTCTTCGTTGTATTCACACCTGCATTGCTGGTTCTTATCAATCTACGTTCCATTCCAATCAGCTCCTCAATGGGTTGTCGAAATCTGGTCGAATGGATGATGCCCGGAAAGTGTTTGACAAAATGTCTGAAAAGGATGAGTATACTTGGAACACCATGATATATGGTTATGTTAATATGGGAAGATTGGTTGCAGCAAGAGAGCTTTTTGATGGGTTTTCTAGTAGAAGTTCTATCACTTGGTCCTCCATCATATCCGGGTATTGTAGATTTGGGTGTAAAGCTGAAGCTTTTGATTTGTTTAGGTGGATGAGGTTTGAGGGTCAGAAACCCAGCCAGTACACTTTAGGAAGTATTCTGAGGTTGTGTTCAGCATTGGGTTTGATCCAAAATGGGGAAATGATTCATGGGTATGTGGTGAAGAATGGATTTGAATCCAATGTGTATGTTGTCACTGGCCTTGTTGACATGTATGCAAAGTGTAAGCACCTTTCAGAAGCTGAGTTTCTCTTCAAGGGGTTGGCCTTTGACAAGGGAAATCATGTCCTGTGGACTGCCATGGTCACTGGTTATGCTCAAAATGGTGATGGTCATAAGGCAATCGAGTTTTTTCGTTACTTGCGTGCAGAAGGGGTTGAGTCAAATCAGTTTACATTTCCTAGCATATTGACAGCATGTTCTGCAGTTTCAGCGCGTTGTTTTGGAGAACAGGTGCATGGTTGCATTGTGCGGAGTGGTTTTGGATGCAATGTATTTGTTCAAAGTGCGTTGGTTGATATGTATGCAAAATGTGGAGATATAAGTAGTGCAAAAAGGGTATTAGAAACTATGAAGGATGACGATGTTGTTTCATGGAACTCCCTGATAGTTGGGTGTGTAAGACACGGGTTTGAAGAGGAAGCTCTACTCTTGTTTAAAAAAATGCATTCAAGAAATATGAAGATTGATGATTATACGTTCCCATCTGTCCTGAATTGTTGCATAAGAGGCAGTATAGATGCAAAATCTGTTCACTGTTTGATAATCAAGACTGGATTTGAGAATTATAAGCTTGTTAGCAATGCTCTTGTTGACATGTATGCCAAAACTGGGGACTTGAATTGTGCATATGCAGTGTTTGAAAAGATGATTGAGAAAGATGTCATCTCATGGACCTCCCTTGTCACTGGTTATGCACAAAATGGCTCCCACGAAGAATCCCTGAAGATTTTTTGTGACATGAGAATTACTGGGGTAAGTCCAGACCAATTTATTGTTGCAAGTATTTTGAGTGCCTGTGCAGAACTGACTGTTCTAGAATTTGGTAAACAAGTGCATTCAGACTTTATAAAATCAGGCCTTAGATCGTCGCTGTCAGTGGATAATTCCCTTGTAACCATGTACGCAAAATGCGGATGCCTGGATGATGCTGATACCATTTTTGTTTCAATGCAAGTTCGGGATGTAATTACTTGGACAGCTCTTATTGTTGGTTATGCACAGAATGGTAAGGGAAGAGACTCCTTAAGATTTTATGATACTATGATAACAAGTGGCACAAAACCAGATTTTATCACATTCATAGGATTATTATTTGCTTGTAGCCATGCTGGTCTTGTGGATGATGGTCGCATATATTTTCAGCAAATGTGTAAGGTTTACGGAATAAAACCTGGCCCTGAACACTATGCCTGCATGATTGATCTTTTTGGACGTTCAGGTAAGCTTGATGAGGCAAAAGAGTTACTAAATGAAATGGATGTGGAGCCAGATGCAACCGTATGGAAGGCACTCCTTGCTGCATGTAGAGTGCATGGAAACTTGGAGTTGGGAGAGAGGGCAGCTACAAATCTTTTTGAGTTGGAACCCATGAATGCTATGCCTTATGTTATGTTGTCTAACATGTATTCTGCAGCTCATAAATGGGATGATGCTGCAAAAATTCGAAAGTTGATGAAATCAAAAGGAATAATTAAGGAGCCTGGATGCAGTTGGATTGAGATAAACAGCAGAGTGCATACCTTCATTTCTGAAGATAGAGGACATCCAATGGCAGCTGAAATTTATTCCAAGATTGATGACATTATCATAAGAATTAAGGAGGCTGGTTATGTTCCAGATATGAGTTTTTCTTTGCATGACATGGATAGAGAGGGGAAGGAGGTTGGTCTTGCTTATCACAGTGAGAAGCTGGCTGTTGCTTTTGGATTACTTGCTTCTCCCTCAAGTGCACCAATTCGCATATATAAGAATCTCCGGGTTTGTGGAGATTGTCATTCTGCTATGAAGTATATATCAACAGTTTTGACCCGTCATATAATATTGAGGGATTCAAATTGTTTTCATCATTTTAAAGATGGAGAATGTTCTTGTGGAGATTATTGGTAGTGGATATATAATACGTACACTGTTAGGATACCATCTCCTAAGGAACATTCTAGAATGAAAGGTAGAGAATCAGTCACTCACAGCACTCATGCTGAGTCACCAAGGCAGTTAGAGGGGGAATATTCTAGAAGGGAAATTCTGTTAGAGGCAATGAGGTGAGTCTCACGTGAAGAATAATAATGCTTTAGTATATAAATAGATGAAGAAAAAGAAGGAGAGGGATCTGGAAATTAGTAGAACCTTGGGCCCCTTTTGGGATTGGGAGAGAGTGGAACCTCTCATATGTGTTCCACAATTATCTTTACCTTTATTGCTTGTTAGTTTCATTTTGGGATCCGTAATTTCTTTAAGTTCTGCAACCTTGTGTTTCTGTAAGTAATGGTCATTGTGAAATACATGAATGAGGTATATTCAGATCTTGGTTTTTCTTTGAGTAATTCTGTTTTAGCTTGTTAATTGGTTGGTCCCTATCAATTGGTATCAGAGCTATCCGATCCAGGTAGCTTTGAAAAAAAAAAAAAAATACAAGAAAGAAAGAATGGAAAACAGATCTAAAGATTGGAGGAAAGAAAAGAGACAGCTGGAAATCAGATTTGAAGATTGGAAGAAAAGAGGAAGACAAGTTGAAGAAAATCATAGGGAGATACTCAGGCTCCTTGATGAACTTCTTGAGAAGACCAAGAATCGTTCTTACAGTAAACGAACGAACAGAAGGCGAGATGGAATGCAAGTCTCACAACCAAAAATGGAAACCCGAAGAGGTCCGGTGATGGAGAATCAAGTTCGCAGAATGAAGATTCCTCTATTCTATGGAGACAGAGAAGATGATGAAGCTTGGGGATGGCTGATCTATTTGCAACAATTTTTTCGGATAGAAAGAATCAATGAAGATGAGCAGTTGAAGGAAGCTATGAGAGGGCTTAGAGGGAGTGCTTTCAGCTGGTATCAAGGTTGGAAATGGTACAATCCTAATGCAAGCTGGAGTGACTTTGAGAAGGCATTAATAAAAAAATATCTACCAGAAATTATTTTGGTAGATGATGCAGATTCAGAATGTCAAAAGTCAGAATCACAATCAAAGCAAAAATCTGGGTGGGAGGAGATGGAGACCATGCACATAGGAACAAGTATAGAACCGAATAAAGCTGATGGAATAAACAAGGTAGAAAAGGATGAGAAAGATGCTACTGGATCTGAGAATGATAAAATAAATGAAGATGCCGATATTATGGTGGTTGAAGAAAATGAAAACGTCAAAGTTGAGAAATCGGAATTGGGTGTAATGGAAGTAGCTAGTAGCATCAAAGAAGGGAACCCGAGGAGAGAACTGTTGTTGCCACAACCGCTGACGGTGGTAGCCAACCCACCACCACCACCACCGGATTCGCCAGATGTGGTCTTTCATGGCAATGAGTTATGTCGCGACTGTGTAAAGAAGCAGCCCCAAGAATGTCTTGCAACAGGGAACAAGATAAAGAAAGAGACAGAAATTATGTCAATGATGGAGTTGGGAAAAATTTTAGACCCAACGACACCCTGTGATGATGTGCGTAATAGTGACGCCATTAAGGGGAAGATGAAGTTGCGTAGCAATAAACAAAGGAAAAAGAGGCGAGAATGGGTAATGACGATTCAGCAGCGGCGGTGGTTTCCTAAACGGCAGAAGCAACCATCTTGGTTAGGGAAAGAATCACACCAATTGAGCCATGTTACTAAAGCAATGGGCTTGGCTCGAATTGTTATCAAACTGGTTAGTCATGTTTTTGTTTGGGTTTTACTGGAGGAATGGGCTTATAGGCCCAGGGTGCTGAATGACTTAATGAGACCCATTTCTCAATGTGATTGCCCATCAAAGCTTAGTAAAATTGCCTGGTTAACAATGTCATTCATGTTGAGTTTCCACCGAAAACCCAACACCTCATTGTGCCCCAATCTAGTGCAACTAATCGTCTCTTGCCCTTTCGATTCCATATACCTCGAACATGATACAAATGAGACACGATTGGTTATCTTTTTTGATTACCCCAAGCTCTCGCTCCTTCATCTGGTTGATGCATCAGTATGGGCAGACCAAAAAAGTGAGGTGTCAATTGAGATTGGTAGAAAGTGTTCAAGGGTTTGGGTTGGTTATATTGAAGATGATGCATGTTGTTCTGTTTTTGGGGCTTTATTGATGCAATTGTCATCCAAGGAAATGGTTATAGATCAAAAGGTGTTTGATAAATTGCCTCAAAGAAGTGTGAACAAAGCAGGTCGGACAGAATGTGTCATTCACACTCTAATTGATCTTGCAGCGAAGGATGCAGTAGTAAGCGATATTTCCCACCATCCAAATGCTAGTGTGGTTGGTGTGTTTTTGACAACCTACCGATATATAAATCTGATCACGGAGGCTGAAACGAACAAAAGTTGCGGCATGTATGGGTTCTATTTGGAACAGGCTGTAAGGTTTCTTCATAATTTTCTAATATATCAATTCGATTTGCCTACAAATATTGCAGCTAAGGAATATACATCTAAGCATCTATTTGCTATGTTCATTCCTGAGGTCGACCAACTATCACTGAGGTCTATGGACTTGGGTCTTTTAAGGGCATTATCTTATTTACTAATGATGGATGCATCTTCATGGGGTATTGTAGTTGCACCTATTTTGCTCAATCTTTTTCTACGGCCCCAATTTGGTTCAAAGAGCAATGTTATCAATGTGTTACATGTTTTTTGTATGCTGGAGAGTGATAATAGAGTTCGGGGCAGATGGAAATGGGACCCAGGTGAAAATTATCATGCAGTACACATAAGTTGGCTCTTGCAATTCAGGCAATGGGATCCCGGTGGAAGATTTTTTTTTTTAGGACTGCACCTCACCTTGAGGACAAGGTGAGAGTTTAGGGGGGGAGTATTGTTAGGATACCATCTCCTAAGGAACATTCTAGAATGAAAGGTAGAGAATCAGTCACTCACAGCACTCATGCTGAGTCACCAAGGCAGTTAGAGGGGAATATTCTAGAAGGGAAATTCTGTTAGAGGCAATGAGGTGAGTCTCACGTGAAGAATAATAATGCTTTAGTATATAAATAGATGAAGAAAAAGAAGGAGACGGATCTGGAAATTAGTAGAACCTTGGGCCCCTTTTGGGATTGGGAGAGAGTGGAACCTCTCATATGTGTTCCACAATTATCTTTACCTTTATTGCTTGTTAGTTTCATTTTGGGATCCGTAATTTCTTTAAGTTCTGCAACCTTGTGTTTCTGTAAGTAATGGTCATTGTGAAATACATGAATGAGGTATATTCAGATCTTGGTTTTTCTTTGAGTAATTCTGTTTTAGCTTGTTAATTGGTTGGTCCCTATCAATTACATATTCATTGTCTCCATACTAGTACTTCATCCTCTTTCAAGAGGAACTGATACACATAACCATTTAGAGCTTTGTTACGCAAACTTTGCTGTTTCTGTTGTGCTTTCAATGTTTAATTCAATTTTTTATTTTTTTTACAATGTTTGAACCTTACATTGAGAAATAAACCTTGTTCTAAAATATTAAGAACTTAATGTTTGATACAGACATGGATCTGAGATGGAGGAGGAAGCAAAACTACTCTTTTTTAAATTAAAATTTAAAGCATGTCTCACAGTAATGGAGTAGATATTTTCTGATTTACATTATGGGCTGCAAAATGATGATATGCACGATCGGGGACCATTGATAATGTGTTTCTTTCAAAAATTGTATACGGAGGAATTTAGCCAATTAATCTAAGGGATGCAATGTGTTTGCTATCCATCAAATGTTCATTTCTTTATTCACAAAAAGTAACTTGCTAAAATGCCTTTATTTGTTTTCAAAGTTGTAGCTGCTATCTACAGCAAAAACAGTGCACCAATTAGCAGAATTATGTTCTCAATTAAGAGCAGAGTTAGTGTGCACCGGACCAAAAACTTTTTGGTGGGACTGACGTGAGAGAAAGAAAAAAAAAATTGAGGAGAGAGAAGAGAAAAGAGAGAAAAAAGAAAAAAAAAATTCTAATCCAGGTGACAAGTTTTAAGTGGAAGGACCATGGTGGTCCTAGACCACCTTAAAAAATTCCCTCAATTAATGGAAAGAGATTACCCAAAATATTAAAATATCTTTCTGGTTATAAAAAATTACCGTTTCCACTCTTATAAGAGAATGGTTAATGTTATCTGCCTAAATAGATGTCATTACATCTTATGAAGTTTGGTGTGGTCCCCTTAGATTCCGATCAATTGAGTTGTGATTAATCGTTACCTTTCATTTTTAATAGAACTCAATCGATAATCGGAGACTGGTTTACTCGAGGCGTAAGATCACCGAAGTGAATTTTACTTTTACCAAAAAAATCTAGTGCAGTTGATAGATATTTGAATCCCTTAAACATGCTGACTGAGATTCGATTCCTGATCGTTAAACAAATCACCCTGAAATTTTTGGATTGCTCTAAAATTTATATTTAAAAAAATGCTGAAGAATTGATTCATTTAATATACGTAAACCAAGTCCACTCAATAATTTGTTAAGACAGAATGGTTACCCCCCTCAAAAAGGAAGATAACAAAAACAAAATAGAGAAACTGGGGTTGAAAAAAGATGCCTACTCATCTGATAATTCACTTTGAGAAACAAACGAGCTTGAACTACATGAAACATGAGTACAATATTGTAAGAGCTCGTTATCTTTTAAGATTGAGTCATACATCAATCATAAACTACTAAAAAAAATGGTTGCAACCCTATCACCATTCAGTCCTACTTCATCCACATCTGATTGTCACCTGCCAGGTTTTTGATAAAGCAGTTGCATGGTTTTGAGGTTCATATGAGTTTTGTATGGTCATGATTGTGCAGAGACCTGGACTGCTAGGAATGTAGCATTGCTGGTGTGGTTATCTATTCATCCAAAAATCCGTTTACAATGCCCCATAATCAGTTCAACTCCCTTGCATGCTCAGGAATGAGACGTCTGCGCAACTCGTCAGGTGCGTCAGCCAGTTCTGCATCATTTTTATTTTTATTTTAATATAAGCAATGGCAAAAGATTTATGCAACACATGAAGGTAATTTTACCACCACCTTACCTTGAGCTGTGAAATCAAACAAAGGAGGCAATGCTTGTCCATTTGGCAAGCATGCATTCCGGTCTCGTAGATCATCAAAGAAGGGATGTGCACATGCTTCCAGCTGTAAACAAGAAATAATCATCACCACAACAGAATAACCAAACACAAATGAATATCTTCCTTAAAAAAAAAAAAAAAAATCAAAAAAAAAAACCCGACTAGAGAGAGTGGGGTGGAGGCAATCTTTGTACACAGCCTTATCCTTGCATAATTGCAAAGAGGCTGTTTCCTATATTCGAACCCATGACCTTTCAGTCATGAAAGAACAGCTTTACCACTGCTCCGGTTCGCCCCCTTAAATGAATATCTTCCTAAATTTTTATAATCTCAAACTGTGTACAAGCATGGATAAAATTAGGTAATGAGTTTTGAAGATAAATAACCATCATGTGCAAAGATGGTCCATCTTCATTCCTTGATGTGTGTGAATGCAACCATGCGTGTACAAACAAAACTCTAGTGTGTATAAAAGGTAACATTTCTAAAAGCAAATTAAGATTCTTACAGCAGTGCAACGTAGATTTGGTGAATATTGAAGCATTCTTGACACAAGATCCACTGCTTGAGGAGGCATCCTTTTGTGAAAAATCTGGATATTACTAAGTCAGTCAGCTCTCTGATTGGAAGTATTTTATCAATTACAAATTACATACTTTAGGGGCAACTGGTGAGAAATAACTGCTAACCTTGTGCCATGGGTGAGCTTTTATCTGAGGAAACTTAAATTCAGTGTAATTTGGATTCATGCACTTTATTTCTTCTCTGGTTGGTGTTCCCAAGATCTATAGTACATAGTTACACTCAGATTGAAGAACCAAAAACAACAGAAAGCAACTTTCAAGAAGGTTGTAAAACAAATGGACAAAGAACACAAGTAGGAACTTTACCTTAATGATCTCTACTAACTGATCAACGCCAGTCTCTCCGGGAAACATTGGCTGCAAATAACACAACACAGTCATGGATAAGAATCAATCTAAAAATGTGTCATTCATTCTAAGAACTAGTTAGTGGCCGCCAGGAAAGGATCATCACACTCCAAGACAAATGCTTAAAGAAAAATATTGGACAACTGACACAAATTATAAAATAAGTTTATTGCATGTTAGTTCTTGCAGGATTTGATAACTAAAGAGACAAGCCATAGGAGAAAATTTTCAGATAAACGAGAATCCACCAAAAACTAGAAGGCAGTACATTAAATTGCAAATATCACCCAAAAATGCAGAACAAATTAGGAATTCTCTATACACATTGAAGAGAGAGAGAGAGAGAGATGACTAATATAAATTCTCACCTGTCCTAGAAGAAGCTCAGCCAAAACACAACCAGCAGACCAAATATCAATAGCACTTGTGTATTCTGTTGCCCCAAATATAAGTTCTGGAGCTCTATAATACCGCGAGCATATGTATGATATGTTGGGTTCGCCAGGCACCTAAAAATGCAATAATATCTTAAGCTTGGGAACATACTATCATAAGATTTTCAAATTGATAAAGAAAAAAAGAAGAAAGAACATACCAACATCTTTGCACTCCCAAAATCACATATCTTTAACTGATGAGTCTGGGGATTAACCTGTGATATGCAACCACATGTCAGGCTAATACACTTTGGTACTATAAAGAAGGATTCAAAGCAATATAATGTGTTACAATAATCATATCAGGAAACCTGATAAGAACTAAGTTTTACTATTAGAGAAATGGGAGACTAGCTTCTTAAACCAGAAATGAATTCTGGAATTCTTGGGAAAAAAGAACAAACAGAAATAAAAAAATACAGAATTAAGGGACCCCAAGAGAGTCCTAGCCTTAGGAATAACCAACCCCACCCAATAACTCTTCTCTACACAATTACCCCCTTCCCTTCTGCTTTTAAACATTTTCTCTAACTGAATTTAGTTGATTCACAACTTCCTCATTTCACTCTCCCCGCCTTCCACCTGTCTAGGCAGATACACAAGAAACTTCCCATGCATATTCCTTCCACCTTACCTGTCTTGCTTACATGAGTTGTTAACCTTTCCCTTAATTTTTCCTCACATAGACAACTTGAATATCTATCAAAACCATAATTAAAATCTACAATGAGCAAACAAGTTACTAATAGTTCATATTTTAGACAACAAGATCTACTAAATTCTTCTACATGGTGTGCATCACAAATTAAACAATATGTAGCAAAGTTAAGTCTGTCTCTTTCCGTCCTTCTAAGCAATAACATAGTAGATCATGTAGAACTGACAATTGTCAGCCCCCATACAAGATTTAAATAAGGTTTAGCAAGCATATATCATATTGATCAATCGATGCAATAAACAGTATTGTGCATCGGACTTCGAAAATTCATTTATCTGGTTTGCATCAAAAAATATGGTTCACAATACAAGGAAATTTTAAAGAAAAAATTGATCTTACCAATAGATTCTGGGGTTTGATATCCCGATGACAGACTCCGATCACATGATGCAAATAATTTAAACCACGGCATATCTACAAGAGAGTTTTTCCATGATCAATCAATAACAGCACAAAAGTAACAAGCTGAAAGCAAATAACTGGAATTCTACACGAAACTCGGCCAATTTTTTTTTTTAAAAAAAGGTCAATCAACTCAAAGTTTCTAGACTTACCTGGTACATATATAGTTGCACGTAAATGATAGGCATGTGTTGGTGTATCCTGACATATTGCTTTGAAACTCTGTACACAGTTTCAGGTACATACTCCAAAACTAGGTTGAGATACAACTCATCTTTCTCGGCAGTTGAATAGAAACAGTGATTTAATTTAAGAACATTAGTATGGTCAAGCACACGCATAACCTGGAGTTCCCTATTCTTATATCTCTTGTCTTGCAATACTTTCTTTATTGCAACTGCTTCACCAGTTTCAAGGCACTTAGCCTACAGTATATTCAAGGCATTGTAGATTAGTAAATAAAGTAAATAGGCAAGCCCATAGAACAGTGAAGAAAAGATTCATTCCTTACATATAAAGAAATACTGTAAAGCGAACATAAATACCTGATAAACAACACCGAAAGAACCAGTACCAACCACACGTTCTGCCATATAGGAGATTGTCTGAGACAGGTAAAATAAAGTTATTAAATGCACAATGGTTTTCAGCAAACCATTAATACAAGTTATTATGCATCTATGATGACATAGTAAGAAAAATGTTCTAAATAAACTAAATAAGTAAATATGTCATAATTATAACTTTTTGTCAAATATTAAGCATAAAGCACTCATTACAAATAAAATAATGTCAATATAGTACCAAAAAAATGGCCTAAACTGATTATCGATGTGTATGTATAGTTCCATAATACCACTAGTGAAACATTATAATAGACACTAGCGTTCAGTATTACAACTAACAAAATATGATAAATTATATCAGAAGTGATCTTCCCCTCAACCTATACCCCTAAAAAAAAAAAACGTACATACCAAGCAGTGTAATACATAAACAATGAAAATGAGAAAATGGATTCTCAGAATCTAATTCCTCTAAGAGTGGGGAAGTAGAATATCAATTAAGGAACTAATGGGAACAATACCCGCTTTGGTTGTCCATCTCGACCAGCAATAGCAGTTGTAATTATTTGACCTGTTTCTGTTCCATTTCCGTTCACAATAGTTGGCTCCATATCCTGCATGCAGCAAATCAATTACAAACTTAATAATTGATTGCATTTAAAAAAATTTCAGCTTCACGAAACTTTAAATGTAACTTGTTTAAGGACATCTTGGTGGAGACAAAAAGGTGCATATGCTAACATAATGAATACAGCATAAATGAATTTACATTTTAAAAGTATCATAGTAATGACTAACATAAGCATCAAAAGTAGGAAAATACGGAAAAAAAATGAACAACATTACCTTCTCATTGTTGTTTTTGCCCTTATCGTCTTTAATTTTCATTTCATGTAATTCTTTTGGAAGCTGATCAACAGTAGTTTCTTTTGATGCATCTAAATGCTGCTCCTGATCTTTCCCTCCTCTTTCAATAGGATTTGTTTCCTCATTAACCTTTCCTTCAGTCTCCTGATCAAACTTAGCTCTTTTTGTAGTTAAATCCCCTACCTGAGAAGAAGCAAGTTTGAATTTAACTAATACATTCGGGACACGTGTTTTATCCAGGTATGTTAAATGAGAAAACCAAATTGAACTCCACAGTACAAACCATTCCCTACCCATTCAGTTCTAGCCATAATTAAATTAAGAGTATAATGAAAATGAACCATAAGCAAACAAACAACTAATGCATTACCCAATTCACAAGGGTTTAACACTTAATGCCTTAATAGCACAATCATGTCAAACTAACACAAAGTTTGTTCTCTCATCAACTTAGAAAATCAGTAGACTCCAATCAACAAGGGTATAAATAAAGGGTTTATCATCTATCATTTAACATGACCACACAAAATTTCCTACACACACAACATTTTGTGGGGAGACTGACAAAAATGCCACGTTTTGACAAAAAAATTGACCACAAAAAATTTTTGCCACGCGGCATACACACAAAACATTTTGTCAAATTTTGGCATAAGCCTGCGGAAAAAACAAAAACTCTGACACGCAAAACGAATCGCTATACCATAACACAATCATTTTTAGTACGACATAACGGCACGCAAAACGAATCTCTATAACATAACACAATCACTTTTCATACGAAATAACTCTTATAAAAACCATAAATAAAACAACAGCAAATGAGACATTATGAGAGGCAGAACACAAATAGTCAGATTTTAAAACTTTTCAAATAAAAAACAGCTATATCTCAAAATAATAATAATAATAAATGGTGGTCACAATCACAAGTACCTAGCCAAAAAGGGAAAATAATTAACATGTGTAAGAAATAACATCAGCAAAAGAGTGCTAAAAGCAAAATAACAATTTTATTAACAACAATAAAACAACATTCAACATTTCCCAACAATTTCCTAACAACAACAACAAAACAAGGAACTCCATCCTAATATGGATAAAAAATAAATAAAAATTAAAACTTTTTGAGGGGCAAATCATGTTTAGCTTACTGGATCTGATGAAATGGAAGTCCTCCCAGAAGCAATGCTCTTCAACCTTCGCACCATATTCATTGTTGTTTATTTCAATCCCCACCCAGAATAACCTCAAATCTCACCCAAAAAAAGTTTGAATTTTTTTATCATAAAATGAAAAAGATGAACACAGAGAAGGAGAGAGATATTCAGAGAGAGAAGGTTTCTCTCTCTCTTCCCTGCAAACAATATCTATTTTGAAGTTTCCTGCAAACAAAAAAGTGGACAAAGAAAAAAAAATGAGAGAAAACGGTGCCAGACAACACAATCTTATGAACCCTCTTTCTTTCTCTCTCTTCTGAATGGCTGCCACGTTGCAATTTTGCTTTTCTATGGTCAAACTTTCATCAATTCCAATCATTCCAACTTCAAAGTTTGTACCTCAGTCAAACATGAGATCTCCGCCGTTCATCAGTATGGATGGAGATTGGACGCTCCAGATCTTCTAGTTTCTACACGAAAAGGAACGTGTTTGGTGGTTTGGAGTTACGGAAATGCTCTTTATTTTCGGTTTAATTGTGGAAAAGGGATCCTCGTACAGAAGCCGAGAATATTCCGGGGGCTTAACATGTTTTTAGGACGAATCATCCGGCATTTATTTTAAGGTAATTGTATTCTTACGTGACATTAAAAAAAAGCACACTTAACTTGAAGTGAGACCCATTAGAAAAGAGAAAAAATATAATAAAAAAAGAAACAACACAAGTATCGATGTATGGATAGGAGACAAGGAAAAAAAAAATTGTTGCATGAGTCTAACATTGCCCTTAATTTTAAGACAACAAAGGATTATGTCATTGAGGGTAGAAATCAGGTTTTCTTTTTCCATTATAACAAGTAAGATTATAAAATAAAATATGAGAAAAATATCTATTCACACCGACACGAAATTCGATAAGACACTATATATCAATACATTAATTTTAGATCTGATAAGACATGATACACCAATACATCAGTAAATTGGAGGGACTTTTATGTGCTCCCACCACAAATTTTTTTTAATGAGATGGAAGTGAGAGAAAGAAAAAAAAGGTTGAAGAGAGAGAAAATAGTTGAAAGAAAATAAAAAAATGTAGTCCGTGTCAATTTCTTAATGGAAGAAATATGGTGGTCCTAACCATATTAAAAATTTCCAGTAAATTGAGATATGTGGACATTAAGTTGTTTCTTTAATGATTCAAGTATGTGTTTTTTACCCCATCTAATAACCGTGCTTGAATTAATGCATATTTGTCGCATGGCTATCTCTAATAAAAGACGTTATATAAAACAATGTAGATATATGTATCATGTCAATGTGTACGAAAATATTACACATAAATTTTATGCAACAAAATAAAAATTGGCACGCAAAACGAATCTCTATAACATAACACAATCATTTGGTAGTCCTACAAATAATTTAAAATTAAAACAATATAGTATATATATAGGTTTTCATTTTATCCTTTAACATAACACAACAAACTTTCCTACACACAACATTTCATGGGGCCCACACATTTAAAAAATAAAAAATAATATATGGCACGCAAAATGAATCTCTATAACATTACACAATCACTTTTTCTATAATATAATAAACATAAAAGTCATATATGTATCATGTCAATGTGTACGGAAATATTTAATATGATACCGATCCACCATTTGATTTGGTAGTCCAAAATGGAATTTTTTGTTTTATATTTTTTAACAAGAAAAATTTTTTACACATCTTTCAATTTCAAAATATTATGGTCCTACACATATTTTTTTCTAATATACACATATTTTTTATGAATAATTTTAATCTGATGTTACATGACAATTATAAAAAAAAATTTATGCATAGGTATGAAATAAACAGGAAATAATTTTTTTATCCAAATTAATGTCTCGCTCCCAATGAAAAAGCACCTGCTCTTGGTGCACAAAATATGATCTCTACCTGTACACACTACCCCAACTTGGTAAGTATTATTTTGGTAATTTTTTTATCCATGATCGTCAGTCAGCCTCTGATCTTTTGTTTATTTTTTAAAAAAATTTACCAAATTCAAAATATTATATCAAATAACTTAATGAATAATTTAATCTTTTGTTGGTTTATGTTAATATTTATAATATATATATATATATATATATATATATATATATATATATATATATATATATATATATATATATATATATATATATATATATATATGTGTGTGTGAAAGGTTTAGATTTTTTTTTAGGAATTTATTATTACTAAATTAATATAAGCATAACAGAAGAATGTATTAAAATGATAAAAAAAATGATAATTAACATTTCTATATTGAATGGAACAATGTTAAAGTTTGTGGTAAAACTTTAAAAAATAGTCTAAAGTTTAAAAAGGTTGTGGGTACTCTTGACATATGTGAAACTTAAAGTCATAAATTCTCTAATGTTCTTAAATAAACATCTCCTGTGAATACATCAATAGAAATATTCAATGGCTTCTAGAGAGTATGCCCTTTTTCTTACTCCAGAGGTTGCCTGGAAAGTCTGTTATGCGGTTCAAATTTCTGCAAGTTATGGAACACCATTGTTATTGAATCCATGTTATGAACAAAACCCACAAGCTCTCATTCTTTGGTCTAGTTGTTCCATTCATGTCAAGGATTGTGAACTATCCAAGCTGAAAGTAAGGGAAATTTCTACGATACTACTGTCTTACCTACTTATCCGTACATCCCTCCAATACAAATTAAACACTTATGCTAAATGATGACATGGAAAAGAAAAAAATATACATTAAAAATAAGTGTTTAATTTTCAATGGCAATACTACATACTACTGTTGTACCAAAGATGAGCTCGAAATTAAGGTAGTAGCTTTGGTAAATAGTAATGTTCATTATTGTTTATAGTCTTCTGCAGACTCAGAGTGACAGTTGTGTTATTTGTCCCACTAATAATTATGTTGAAAATGGGAAGAAACATTAACTGGTCCTTGCATTTGACCTAACACATGAAAGCCAAGTTATTCTTCTACCTTTCCCAGATATAAATATAAAGGAAAACCAAGACCATGGATTTTAGGGAATGCCTTTATGCAATTAAAAACAAGGATTAAAAAAAAATTGAAATGTGGTTTGTTAAAGGAAGATAAGGCCAAACTTCATTAGATGAAGATGATGTCCATTGAACATCCAGTATGTGAGTAGTGGTATTTTGGGGCCAATATACTATATACAAGAGATGGTGAAGTGCTGATGAGTATTGTAAAAATGGGATTCAAAATGGAGAACCACACGTTCTACACTCATAATCCAAAAGATGATACACGTAGAAAAGTCTAACGTATCGCCGCTTCAAGAATCAATGACTATCCCCACATACTAACACAAGAGATTTCTCGGTGTGCTTTTTCCTCATTCGCACACTTACTGGGAAAACTTACCAAGAGGTCACACATCCCAGAATTGTTCCAAGTCAAGCACGGTTAACTATGAAGTTCTTCCGTTTCGGGCTACCAAAAAGAAGATGCATCTTATTAGTATAGGTAGTACAAATTAATTCTTATAAGCTATCCCTAACTGTGCAATCTCACACCTGCACAATCGTTGGAATCTCTCTCTTTCAAGTGTCGATTCGATTTATTCATGCATGTAACCCCGTTGAAGCCTGTCAGAAGCCGCTCCTTGTCCGTGCCTCTTTGCACCAGCGACCACTCCACGCCCTCGTCAGCGCTCGGGATGTTACAAAAAGTTAAGGTCATTGGATTCAATTATATTGGGCTCATGTGATGACTTGTTAGATAAATATAAAGTCATTAAGGTAGTCTTACTCAACAGTTTAAGCTTTTGAGTTGAATTGGTTCTTTATATAATATCAGAGCCTCGATGTCACGGATTTATTTAATGTTCCTTTCGTCTCTTGTTGCTCCACATGGTATCATCTGATACTATATAAAAAATTAATTCAACCTAAAAACTTAAATTATTGGATGAGACTACGTTAATGTCTTATTATGCTCTAGTTCCACTTATCAATTTAATTAGTTAAGGACTTAAAGTCCATGGAACAGAAGTAAGTCATAGTAAGATGACAAATCACATTCTATTCTTATTTATTCTGGAATATATAGCTTGTGCCTTTAACTTAGAGATTTTTAACAAGAGTTCACAAGAGTGAAGATGGATATATACATTACTAGCATATCACAATGTTCGCCCGATGACAGAATCATAAAAATGTCCCATGCAAGTATGCATAACCGAATTCATGCAATGCAAATCCCAATTCAGAAAACCCATCACCAATTTCTTACTAAAGTTACTTGGAAGTTCTTTTCTACTCTCTTTCTTGTGCAAGTGTATATAAGGTATGTGGTTAACTCATCCGGTAGACCACATAATTAAGCTTCTTAACTTGAATCTTCTAAGCAAAAGTGCATTGCTTGTATTAGTTAACATTGTTCACGATCTGAGTTCAAACTTGAAAGAAATCAAACTTTCGATATCTATTATTTGAAAGAAAAAAAAAAGGGTTCTTGCAAGTTGATTTTGCTACCCTTTTCCCAAAATTTTGTTTTCTTAAAGGTATGATTTCATTTCTTCAACTGGGGTTTTCATTTCTTTTTTCCCTTTCTTTACTTGGTTTTGAAGTAGTGTAACCGTATGTTAAAATTGATGCAACGTCTTATGGATTGGTATTGTGTCCTGCATGTTCTGTTATTGGCCTGTTTATCTTGAAATTATGTCTTTGAAGTTCTGAATTCATTACTCAACATCAACATCAACATCACCTTTATCCCAAATTAATTGGGATCGGTGGTAGATGAACCCACATGAAAGATATAAAATTGTTGAAAAAAATAAAATAAAAATAAAAATAATATATATATATATACACATAAATAAAAGTGAAAAAGAAATATAAAAAGAATGGGGCAATCAAGTATATTGCATCAAAGGGAGTATTTCTGGAACATAGGAATAAACGGGTCTAACATCATACTTATAGTTTTTCTCCATAATATATACATAGTCCTGTTTTACTACTAAAAATGTTAATTATCAAGCTTGATTTTACTACATGGCCAGTTTTAGTTTTAGGAACTATTAGTGGCGTTTGGTGAGAAATTTTTTAAATACTAGGGAAATAGAATTGATAGAGAAATGGTAAGAAAGTGATATAAAGTGAGATAGATAGGAAAATATTAAAAAAAGTAGTTTGGTGGGGAAAACCTTTACTATGAAAATTCGGTAACTTTTAGGAAATGTATGTTTGGTTAGAGGTAATATATAGTGAAAAATTTGAGTGAATAGTGAGATTACCCAACTTTATTCAAAAACCCACCTCCCAAAAAGCTTTCTCAACAGTAAATAAATCTCTATCATTCCGTTCCAAAATCTAAAAACCCACCTCCCAAAAAGCTTTCTCAACAGTAAATAAATCTATCATTCCGTTCCAAAATCTAAAAACCCATGCAAATTGGATGGATAGTTTTCTCACTAAATCACCGTAAACCAAACATCTCATTTCAAGAATCCTTCTTACATTTGCATAGATTTCTTTTAAAAAGTGGCGAGCCATACAAAACCTGAATTCTCATCTATATACCTCATGGCCTAGCTTGCAATCAAGTACATTGCATCAATTTTATTTATTTATTTTTTCGTAAAAATAATATTATTGCATCATTTGTAATTTATGCATAATATATACTTAAGCATTGAGACCAAAACCGCATTTTACTACTTACTGTTTTGTGTTCAGTTTTGCTGCCAAAGATACTTACCCCGTTGCTCTGATTTTTCTATATGAACTGATTGAAGTTTTGTGACAAACTTCACATGATTATGAGATGCTAACCAAGACATATCAGCCCACTTACTTACAATCTTATGTTTACCCTTGCTGTCTAAGTTGATTTCCTGTTTAAAATTGAACTTGGATGAGATTACTTGGATTGTATAGCCTTTTAGGGGTAGCCTTTTATATGAGTGTCTACTTGGATTTTTGCTTACTAGTTGCTCATAGTTTTAGGTTTAACCTTGCTAACCAAACTCACCTTTTTAATAAACCATTTGATATCCTGCCGGGATGTAAGAGAATATAAAATATAAAGTATTAAAAAAAGACCATTATCTTTCACTTAAGGTTTTGGATTTAAGTGATTCTTAATATGGTATCAGCACTTGAGTGACCACGAGGTCACGAGTTCGATCCTCACTTCCCCCAATTTTAGGTGAAATTAAGAAAAGCACGAGACAGACAAAAAAAAATGGGCTTGTGCCATATTCTACGCTTCAAGCCCAAAGAGCTCTTGCGTGAAGGGATGTGTTAGAGAATATAAAATATAAAGTATTAAAAAAGACCACCACCTTTCACATTAAGATTTTGAGTTGAAGTGGTTCTTAACACCGACTAATCTGGATTTGGGCCGGATAGAACTGATAAAGTTTTTCCTACCAAATCTTAACATAATTGCTTATTCAAAACTCGAACTCGACAAAGGTTCTTTTTGCTTTTTTGTTGAGCTTCCTGTCCAAATATTTTTTCTGCATAACTAGAGATTTACCAAAGCCTTCAGGCTTTCAAAAAAGCTGTAACATTACTACAAATTCTAATTGTCTTATGTGTAAGTGTGATAGAAAACCCCCCCATTGATGGTATGGGTTCAAGCTAATTCTGTAATTCAAGTGGATTTGAATTTGCTATCCAATTGTACTGCATAAATAGGTCATGGCCGGATTCATGACTAACTTTGCAGTTTTAGCTTGGTTCCATACACAATCTGTTTAAGAAATCTGAAGATTTATAAGAGAGTTATGCTTGCAATTTTAGGAGATGGATGAAGTATTTTCTTATAGGATTATATTTATAGTATGTTCAATAAGATAAACACGTTTTCTATACACACAAAGTGGAGGTTCTCACATTTATTTTTTTCTTTCTCCTCTTACACGTGGGCTATGTAGCACCGATACTGACACGGGACACGTGACACGATAAGACACGACACTTCGACACGTTAACTCTAAAAAATATTAGATTTCGACACGTTAGGACACGTTTTAAAATTAAATAATATTTTTAATTTATGTAGTATATATTATATTTAATATTGAATAATTTAACAAAAAATGAATTTAAACTTATAATATTCATAAATTTTGCAAAGAAACATGAGATATCACAAATATTTATATTAAACTCAATAAAATGGTAATCGTAACCCAATTTTTAATAGTTGGAACTAAAAACTCAACGCAACGTAACCTTTAAACCTTTTTTTTGAATTTCTATAACGCGTGTTAGAGTGTCGCGGAGTGTCGGAGTGTCCAAGAGTTTCGGGAAGTGTCGGACACGACACGTCAGGGTGTTTGAAGTGTCGGTGCTTCATAACACGTGGGTCCCACTTATAATTTTATTTTTATAATATAAGATAACCATTTTTCTTCAACATAACATAAATATAACTCTTTCAATTAAGTGTCAACGTTGCCCATTCATAATATGTAGGACCATATATCTAACTTTTTCTGATGTGTCTAGAAAGATGAGGTCCCCTTATATCTACCAAGGACAAACATACTTAAATCCTTGCTATTAGATATATGCGTAGAGATTATTTTTTTTATTTTTTTGGTAAGCAGAGATTATTTTTTATCTCTAGCATGACTCCACAAGAGAAACTTTTTGGCAAGCTTTTAAAAAAAGAAAAAAAATCTGGGACCAAATTTTTAAATAGGACGGGATATAATACCCCATAATTTCTAAATTAAATTAACTTCTCTAGGCTAGTCAAAATTTTAATTTGTGGTTAAAGTTTTGGAATAGTGCATACCAAAAAAAAAAAAAAAAGTTTTGGAATAGTAGAACATGGTATTAATTATTATTATTATTAATCCTTTACATAGTATTTATTTTTGAAAATATTTAGAAGTTCACCACTTTAAAACTAGTGGTTTATCATTATCATTGAACATTATACAAAAAATTTTCTACACACACAACATATGGGGCCCGCAGCAAAAAAAAATAAAAAAATTCCGGCACGCAAAACGAATCTCTATAACATAACACAATCATTTTTCGTACCACATAACTCTTATAAAACCCTTAAAACTATTTTGAGGAAATACTTTTATTTTAATTGAATTCTCATCCCGCTTTAGTCTCTTACCCTCTCATGTGCTTGAGGAAAAAAATTCTCCACCAAATTGTCTCTCACGTCACTTTTGCATGTTGAAGAGAAAGATATAGAGTTGCACCTACCTTTATCCAGTTTTAAGATATCTCCATACACACACAACCAGTGTCATTTTCTTCACCTCACACACAATAAATCACCTCCATTAATCTTGCTACACACACAAAACCATTATATTCTCCAACAAACCCCACAACCACATTTATAAATGGCACAAGGAGGCAAAACAAAAGAATGGGGGTGTTTGGTAAAAGGAGAACTTGATAATATTGGAGGGGAAGGTCACAATTTTGAGGGGAGTTTGAAGGTTTTGGCTTAAATAAATTTTAATGTCTTGGTATTGGTGTGTTTCTCTTTGTCATTGATTATGCGATTATACAGCCATCTTTAGCTCATTAACTTGAATATATATATTCAAACAAGTTAAACTTGAATAAAGAGGTAGTGAAAAAGCTACTCCCTCTGTAATTGAAAAGTCCTTTACCCATTTTATAATTATATAAATAGTCTCTTTATACATATATTCGTTACAATGTTGGGATACAAAAATTGCTTGTTAGTTGGGATTTAATAGGAAGTGATTTACTTAAACTTGGATCAAGTTTACTCACATCGAATTAAGTCTGAATTATATGTCTCCCCCACTTCCACTCACTCACTCACTTTCACCCCGTTGATTGTTAAGAGCAAAACTTTTTTCAGTTTGGATTGCTTAGAATAATCAATGGACCAGCCAAAAAGGTCATCATAATTAAAGGGTAAAGCTTTCAAGTGGTAGTTTTAGGACAATGCCATCAGTGTCACCTCATCCAACACTTTGACATTTTAATTACTCAAAGAGAAATGACTTGAAATATGAAGAAAGGTTGGGTTCCAATAATTTATCAAATGTAGTTTTCAAATCCCATCTAATACCTCCAAATGTTGCCATCATAGTCATAATTTAATGCTTCAACTATATATAAAGGAATAATGGAACCCACCCCCATGTGTTGGAAGGAAGGTGACCGTGAAAGGCACCACAACACGAGGATGATGAATAGCTGATATAGTGAGAAACAGGACCATATAAGATAATGTCCTAATTAAAGATAATAAAACTAAAAACACCAACACCCATTTCTCTCTTTCGGATAGCCTTTCATTTTCTTGACTTTTCTTTACCATGATCACGTGTATCTTTGTGTGTGTATATGTGCATGCATGAGATTTAGAGAGATATATAAAGAGAGGAAAGGAAAGAGAGAGAGAGATTCATATGTAGTAGAATTATTAGCTACATAAAAGAAGATATATGTAATATTGGGGCTAGGTTCAATGGTTGGTTTGTAGTTTGTGTTGTAAATTCAAAAAAGTGGGTCCTTCACTTTCAATGAATGAGAAAATAAAACAAAAAATATTTTGTTAGAAGATATAAAAAACTATTGATGGTCTTCACTTATTAGGTTGAGTTTGTTGTTTTACATGGTATCAGAACTTATATAATCACGGATTACGAGTTTGATTGTCACCGATTCCAACTTTTAAATGAAGTTTGATTCATGTTTCAACCAATAGATTCTTGGGTGAAGTAATATGTTAAATAAATATAAAAAAATATTGATGGATCTTCACTTATCAAATTAACCTTTTAGGTAAATTAGTTGGTTTAAGGACTTGTTACTCCATTTGAAGGTTCAAGATTTCTATGTTCTATTTACATGTTGATCAGTCCTTTTATACTTTGTACTCCTTTTTGGATACTAGCATATATGTACAACTATATATTATTTTCATAGAAAATCCTTCAAATCTCTAAACTCCCATAGTTGATTCACATACAGAGCGTGAGGAACGACATATAATGGATGGATTTAAAGTCCAAAAAGCAGATATTTAGGGTTTTGTTGGAAGGGGCTCCACAAGGGAGGCCCACACATGCGTAATTGGGCTATGGGTAAACGAGGGATCAATGTGAATTGTCTCCAATAATATGGGCAAATGTGAATGAAGTGTAAGACATTGATTGAGTGGTAAGTTGCATGCATATTTTCAGTTGAAAACAATTGATTGACCAAGAAATTTATATTTGCAAACAAGTCGGAACCCTAAAGCGGGCCAAAAAGATCATCTTACACACACATATATGGTGACTGGTAAGATTCCCATATCTTGTATTCACATTATTTGGAAATATGAAATGCATGTAATTATTAGCTAAGATAGGACATCTGTTTGTGGAAGCAATTGTCAAATCACTTTATAATCTTCCAAAATTGATACTGTTATCAACCGTACCAATTGAAAAATATCCTCTTAACATTTATCTATCTATCCATATAGTGAGGATTTTTTTAATTCTAGCTAGTGTGAAATTAGGAAATTTTATTTTTCAGTCGTTAATTTTCTTCCTACTTTTTAATCTTATAATATAATTAAAAAATCCATTCTCATATATATTTTTAGACGTAGGATCTTTTGATACCAGTGTCAAATTTCAACTTTGACACCTCATCTGAGAGCCATTAGATCAAAAAAGATCAACGGATCTGATTTGTAAGCATGTGACACCATTGATCTTTTTTGATCTAACAGCTCTCGGGTGAGGTGTCAAAGTTAAAATTTGATACCAGTATCAAAGGATCCTACTTTATATTTTTAAGGCAAAATTAACCGAACAAGAATTTGGTTTTTTTTTTTTTTTTGAGATTATCCCCCGATAATTCTTTAAGTTTCTTATGAATTAATCTAGAGTTTGGAGTGTATTCATGATTAATGATTTAAACTCTCATAAAAATAATAATCAGGAGGATAAAACTGATTAATTTTTCTTCTAATCTTTTCTTGAAAGAAGAAGATATAAACATTGGGTTTTATAATTCTCAAGTTACATGAGAATTAAAATCTTATGTTATAGAGATAAAAAATATGTGAAATCCACATATTAAAAAAAAAAATATTAAGACCCATATCAGTACAAAAATTAAAAATATGTAAAAAAATTTTAATTCTGATGTTAAATGAGAATTATAAAAAACCATAAACGTTTCCTACTCCTTTAAATCCAAGCCAAGAAAATTGACTTGCTAGCGTGGTTAGGAATAGGGTGATAACTTTTAAAATTGATTAGCATATTGTGTCAGATAATGCTCGTGTCAAAGTCTAATTGGGTAGGCTAACGTAACCATGTAGACGATGCCAAAGCTATAGCATTAAATGAAGGCAACGATTCTCCCAACAATTTTTGCTCTCTCATTTAATGCAATGGCAGAGTACTCACTCGTCACCCCCGCCAAGACTAGTAATCCTACACGCATACATTTTGTTGTTGGATTTTATAAGAGTTATTTTGTAGGAAAAATGATTGTGTTATGTTATAGAAATTTATTTTGCGTGTCAGAGTTTTTTTTGTTAGGGGCCCTACAAAATATTGTGTGTAGAAAAATTTATGTGGTCATATTAAATGATAGATGATAAATCCTTTGTTTTTATGCATTTCACTTTATGTTTAATCGGTTTTTTTTTTTAACATGTTTAATCAGTTTTTAATATTTAATTACATTACTTTTTACCGTGATTTTTATATATTTAATATTTTTATGAGACAAAAATTTTAAATTTATTTTAATATTTTTATGAGAATATTATTACTTATTAAATATGAAATTTGAGGTATTGCAACTGTTGTAATATGAAATTTTGACATTTTAGTTAAAATATCTGTTATAATTTAGTTATTTTATATGTTGAACAAAATTTTTGTAAATATTTTAAAAGTAAAAGAATAAATTTATATTATGTTATCAAACAAAATTTTATTTCTTAGAATAAAAATAAAATGCGTTATTAAATGCATTTTCCTCCAAAATCTCTTATAAGATATAGAAATAGAACAAAAATTATTTCTTTTAACAAAGAATACTGGTAAACAAAATCGTTTTCATGCCCATTTTTACTAACCTAAATTTCTCGTTGTATTACTTAGTGTTTAATTGGTTTTATTGCAACTGCCACCGAACGGCGCGTGGAATAACAACCCCTCATCACCAATGATGCTCCTTCGCAACTTTCAAAACCCACAAGTCATATGTTCATATCTATAGGATTTTAGCTCAAAATATGAGTTGTCAACGAAGAGCAAATGTTAGGAAGAGAAAATTTTAAAAAATATTCACTCAATTGTGAATAATTGTATATACTATAAGATATATATATCTATAGAAAGATAAGAAATTTTAATTATGTCTAAGTTCTGACTCAAAATTAATCTTATCAGTTATTCAAAGAATTGAAACTTGTGGTGATACCCAAAATCATCTTGCATCAAAAACGTAATTAGGTTGATAGAAAATAAATAAATTTTTATAAAAAAGAAGTCCTAATTACTAAAAGAAAAAAACTAAAGACATGTAAGAACCGTATTATTTTCACAAAGGGTATGTGAAAGAAAAAAACTGTGTAAATCTAATAAATTTTTTTGCAAAAGTTCTAGTAGGCTCCCTATTTAATTTCCTCTGCACTCATTTAATTCTCATACTTTTCTATTATTTACTTTTATTATAATTTTTTCTATCTAAATTCACCTTTAATATTATTAAAAAAAGAAAAACAAGGAGCTAAGTGATAAAATATAAAATATTATGAGAGTTTTCAAACTTTTTCCTTATAATAATTAAAAAATGAAAACTCTTGATGAACAACATGTAACTAAACAAGCTAATGAGGTATATGATCGCAAACCAAAAAGAAAATAAAATAATGAGGTATATGATCATTACAAATAAAGCCATAAAGGGGTCTTGTTTAACATCCATCAGAATTTGTTGTCCACAAAAAAAGTTTAAAATCTCATTGTGAGAAAAAGGAGAATTGAAATGAACATTATTTTTTTCCCTCTTAATGTATTTAAATTAAGATTAGATTATATAAAATCATTTAATTTTTATGTAAAATATAAAATATAATGTTTAATGGGTGCTTTGTTTTAACGATAAAAAATACAGAAATAAATAATTCTTGAGCAAAGCAAACAGGGATTTTCAAATATTTCCCAAAATAGTTTTATAAAACTTTTTTGTACAAGTCGTATATATTACATAATAAACACAATACGTACAAAAATTTATATTATTATTTAATATAAAGTAGTAATAATATATTACGTAGTGATGATTTATACGTGAAGTACGTAACATACTTTTTTTCATTGTAGTTAGTAGTTACTGTACTTTATGTTATGCATCTCTTAAAATTATCGAAGTATCATATGGCGTCTGTAAATTTTTATTCAAGATGACGTTCAGTGTTATTATTATTATTATTAAATATTCATTAATTTTATCTAAAAAATACCAAAATTTATTATACAAATGAAGGACACATCAAATTACTAAAGTTGAGTAACGAAAAATCTCGTACGAGCTAAATTCAAAAAAAATAAATAATAATAACAAATTATTGATTTCATCATATTCAACAAACTTGATCCAATTCTAGTAAACTCAAACTGCTACTAGTAGAGCAGACAAGGGGTCGACCCGAGTCAATACCCGAACCACCACCCTTGCCTTGTGTTAAAGATCCTGACCCGTTCGTGTCTCGGATCCTTACCACCATGCAAGGAGTATTATCCACACGCGCGGTTCGTTCTTGACTCAACACCCCCACCCCTCGGGTCCTTTACACGCGCCACGTATTGCATCTTAAACTACAAATGTTAATTTCAAAAATAAAGAACAACTTAAAACCAAAAAAAGAAAAAAGAGTTCACGTGACAATCGATGTGTGTGTCACGTGACTTTCAGCTCCCACATTGAAGCGCTGCTTTTATCTTCTGAACAGTGCACGAGATGAGGTTGTTCACCGTCTCCACCGACTCCACCGTGAGCTTCGCCGTGGGGAGGCTGTTCACAAGAATCTGAAACGCCACCGTCAAAAGGGACCCACTCATCCTCTGCTGCGACGCGCCACCGTGACCTTCACCGCCACAGCCGGATCCATCGGGGACGACGGCGAACCCCGAAGGAAGAAGCGCCACGTAGGCCGAGTCACCGCCGTTCATCACGACGTGCATGGCGGGGATGTCCACCGGCGCGTACACCACAAGCGATCCCGACTCGTCTGTGCATGTCTCCTGCAAAATCAACATGCTGCTCTGGTTTGCATTCATAGCCTGCAACAAAAACAAAAACAAAAAATAAGAAAAAAATTCGAGTTGTCATTGTCGTTAAGTTCAATGTGAGAGCTAGTCAAACCCTGGACCACTTTTTTTTTTTTTTATCTTCTTCTTGGAAAATTTGTTTTTTCAAAATTTAGCATAAAATAATGAGGTCAGAAGTGAGAAAACATAGAAAGTTGACAAAAGTCCTGAATTTTGACTTTTTGCAAAAGTTTACTGAAACAAACACTGTCCTATTTCTGCCGCAAATTGTTCTCATAGATACTTCCAAATTTTCCAAACCTGTCCTTCTCAAATTTTACATTTTTATCCAAAAACTAAACGACAAAGCAAGATCGACGTTTCTTCATACAATAATCAAATCATATTTTATGGAATTTTATTATTAAAAAACATAAAAAATTACCCTTATCAAAGAGAAAGGATCTATTTACCTATTTTTTTTTTTTATTTACAAATTACACTAAATATATACTCTTGATTAAAGTATGACCGATCATACTTAATGTAGTTTATAATAGTTTGTAAACAAAAAAAATTGTAAATAAACAATTATATTTATAACCTCTAATCATAATAAACAAAAGGATGATATTTTCACGTATATCCTTCACATAAAATAATTTAGTTAAAAAAAATAAAAAATATACCACTTGATATAATATGTTTTAGAAGCAAAGAATGATATTGAAAATAGAAAGTGATGATTGAAATGCATACACTGGCTCGTAAGAGGGAGACACAGTTGGCATGGTCTTGACCCTTGGCGATGTGAGCCATCTCTTGCATGGGTCCACCATTGGAGAGTATATCCCACTCGCTTCGAAGCCTCTCGTCTCTTAGGAAATTGAAGAGTCTGTGTGGTGAAACTGGGAGCCACACGGAGGTGGCTGCACTCAGCACAATCCCCGGTGGCTCACCTGGATCGTCCACGCTCTTCCTTGTCATCACCCTCACGTCCTCACCAAAGTTCCCAGCGTTCAGCTTGTTCCACTTGTGCACCGTTGATGCGCATACACCAGCACAGAAGTTGTTCGTCATGCGCTGCGCCAGCTTCAACATGCTACGCCTTCCACCTGAGGTTATTGCTGCATACATATATAACACAACTCCTTAGGTTAGACCATGTGCATGTTGGTGTCGTCCATGAGTCACACATATATGTGTGTATATACATATTACTAGGTTGAGAAGTTTTATACTCATATCATTGATTTCCTTCTATCTAACGACTCACATAATTAAAAAATTAAAAATATTATATATAAACGGGATGAACAAAATAATCCTGACCCTGAATATAATATATATATTTACCATATATATAGTGTAAATTTATTTTTAATTTGGATGTACATCTATAGCTCTGATTTATTAGATAGGTATTACAGATGTTATTTGTATCTAATATATATATATATATATATATATATATGCAACCAAATCAATGACCTAAAATTTAGTGTAAGACCTTTTCATTCTTATACGGATGTAAGAATAATTTCTCCCTCTCTCAATATATATATATATATAGGGTAAGATATATAATGACATCATGTCAAATTTAAAATTTGACACCTCAAGTGTGAGAGCCGTTATTTAAAAAAAAAAGAAATCTTGTCACATGCTTACAAATCAGAGCCGTTGATCTTTTTTGATCTAATGGCTCTCGGATGAGGTGTCAAATTTCAAATTTAACACCGTGTCAAAGGATCCTATCTATATATATATGGGAAAAATATCTATCATTTTAAAGGATATAACCTTATATCATTTTATATCTTAACCGTTGATTTCCATCCATCAACGGTTATAATCTATTAGGTCAAACTTAATAGGCCAAATTTATTATTAATTAATTAATAATTTTGATCCAATAAACATTTAAGATCTAAAATGATATAAGCTTATATTCTTTAAAATATATATATAAATATATGAAATGTATCAAGTAAGAAAACAAAATTACGAATTAATTTTGACTTATATAACTAATTTATATAAAATTAAACGATTAATATTAACATTTTTCACTTGATGCATATATACCTGAGTGTTCTCTAGAGGGAGCTGCTGAGGACATAAGGATGGCTAGGCACTCGCATTGGCGTTGAAGGGTGGCAACCCAACGTTGTGCACCAAAGCCCATCCCTGATCTTAACAAGGGCCTGTAGAGCTGATGAACTTGGCTTTCCTCATATTCTGCATGCTCCACCCATGTCACCTGCATATTCACCCAAATCAACCATGTCACTTATATATATATATACTCACTCATACCCCCACCATTGAGGTTCCAAACATGGAAAAGTTTCTATACATGTAATTGAATTCATGCTACAAAATGGACGTGTTAATTTATGAGTTACTAAGTATTGTGTCATTTATTTTGAAGATCAAGTATTACGTAGTGGTATAACGAGGACAAATGGTAGTTATTGAGCATAAGGACAATAAATAATTTTATGTAAATAAAAAACAAATCTTGGAAAAGACTGAAGATTGAGCTCAACTATAGACAAGGTACATAAAATATTGGTGTAAGATAAAGTTATCCGTGTTATAGAGTAGCTACGTGCACTGTAATGGGACATCGAGATTTGTTATAGCAGTGTGGTGAACTCATCCAAAAACACTCATAAGAAAAAGACAAAATGTCTAGTCTTTGATCTTGACCCACAGGATCTGCACTGAATATTTTTTTATTTTTTTTATATAACAGACCTATGGATTATAGGGCTGGAACCAGGTCATATACAGTCTCATGAATTAAATAATGCTTGGGGGACTACCAATGTAGCAGCATGAAAGTAGATTGGAATAGAAACATCATATGAATTGTTTATAGGATAAAAAAAGTAGGTGGAAAATTACAAAGCAAATTTCTTGAAAGGGATATGTAATTAATGTGTTTCATGCTACAGAAATTTAAGTGACGGAGGCTTCTATGAATAAATTAATGGATTAGCCTAGATTCATGCAACATGGTGCATTACTCAAATGGTTTTATGGGATCAAAATCAATTGTTGAAAACTGAAGTTTGGAATAAAATTGAGACAAGGGGAAGCATCCTATAGCTGAGGGTCAAATTCTTTGAGAGACTAAAAATATATATAATAAGGGAATCATCACTGACAGAGTGGTTCTAGAGTGAGTAGTCACTAAACAAGCTTATAATTACTTCGAACCATGAGCTCTCTTTTTTAAGTAGCTTGGAAAAGCAAAAGCCCCATGATTCCTTAGCATGGTGTTTTGCCCCCTCTTTAAATATTGCTCAACTCACTTACCATCTTGGATAAAAAATATGATATGGTGATATGAAAAGATCACAATCATACAAAAGTAAATCAACGATTATTATTTCGTAATTACTTATTTTAAAATTTTTTTTCTTTCCTCCTTTATTGCCATTGATTCACCTTTGTATGATTAAGATTTCCCACGTGACATGATCATGTGAATTTTCACGTGAGAGTATCGGAGATACATGCCCCCACTTGAAAAAAATAAATATATACAATAAATGAGATGAAAACATCAAAGCAAAGTGAGATAGTACGGTTTTGTAGGTGGCCCTATATTACAAAACTATTCAGAACCCAATGTTTGGCAGAATCTAAATCATTTTTACTGTCTTCAAAAAATTGCAGATTCTAAAAATGCGGTAACAACATAAAACCAGTCATTCCCATATTAACAACCAGAAAGAAAGTTGGCAAAAAAAATTTACCTTAGAGTAACCATTTGGCATATCTTGCACCACACAACCAGAAGGAAGCCTTCTGCAGTTCAGAAAAGTGGGTGCACCAGAAGTTTCTCGGATGGTATCTATGGACACATCTACCACAGCCCACACCCCTTCTGCATGCTGCTTGCAAAAGCGTAGAAAGTTGACCTCACGGACAGGAACCAAAGGCGAAAGGACTTGAAGTTCAGCATGCATCTAAGAATAAAAAAAAATAAAAAAATTGTGGTTAAAAAAATAATAATAAAATCCACCACTTTTAAAGAAAGAAAAACTAATTGGAAGAAAACATTTTTTAACTTACTAGTTGAAGGGCACCATTTCTGGTTCCATTTATTCCATTAGATATCACTTCAGTTGTTGAGGTTCTTGCAATCATACAAGGGAACATATCTGACCATCGATTCTGTGGCAACAGAAAGCAAATAAGTTTCTCTCTCTTTCTCCACACACACAAATATATTTGAACATAAAATTGGAAAAACAACAAAGAATAATAAAAGGGGGGGAAGAAAAGATGGAGAAAAATGAATTGGTAGTTGAATTGCTTACTGAGTCCATTAAAGTTTCAACAAGGGCCAAGCTGTTTATGATGACCATGCCAGTTTCTCTAGAGGCTTCTGAGACAAAACCATTTGGTCTCAAGCCAATGCAAGGAGGAGCAATTATCCTTGTGTATTCCTCATGGTTTAGAATTTCTCTTCCACTTTCTAAACTTCTGATCCAAAGAGGGTCCCCAGTTTGAGCCATCTTCACCAACTCTTCCATTGCAGCCAAAGCAAGCTCTAGAAACATAGACCTTTCTACTGATCTGTCAAAGCCAGTGACCAAAGTTGTTGCTCTTGTTGGAGGTGATACCATGCCTAAAGGGCTAGATATCCCAACCCCAAAATCAGACCCCAAAGGCAATGTTGAAGGGACAGTGTTCAAACCATCAAAACCATTACTCCCAACACCAAGCTCCAAACTTGAGTTTGGCAATGGAGGACCAATTGAGCTTGTTAAACAAGAAATGGGACGACCTAGAAACTTGCCAGCAAGGGCACAAACTCGGTCTAGTTCATCCTTCAATCGAGCATTCTCAATCCTTAGATGTTGTTCTTCAAGTGAAATCTCACCGATAATAGCTGGACCTCCACAGTTTGAGCATATAGGATTCCTCATAGCTTCTCTCATAGACATGTTCTCCGCTCTAAGCTTATCATTGTCTTGCCTTAGCAGCGAGTTCTCATGGCGTTCCAATTGAGTCTGGTACATACAAACAACAACATATCAGAACCCCAAAAAGCAAGAAAAAATTCCATGTGAAAATGACTAGTAAAAGTGTTGAAAAAACTGTGTTAATTACCTTCATTTGAGTTCTTCGATTTTGGAACCAAAACTTCACCTGCCTCGTTTCCAAACAAAGCCTTTTGCTGAGTTCAAGTCTTTGCTTCTCATCTGGGTGAGGACACTCCTTGAAAAGCCTAAAATCCATAAGATGGAAAAAAAAAAAAATCAGATAAACCCCACCATAAAAAAAAAAAAAAAGTTAAGAAATTTATGCAGTGTTGGAAGAAGGAAGCTTTCAAAAAGGTGAAATTTTTTTATGGAAAAAAGAAGAATTATCATACGTTTCAAGTTCTTGTATTTGCTGAGGAGTGTGTCGGTGATAACGCTTTTTCCTGGGTGGATTGTCGGCAGCATCAAAATCATCACCAGAAGCACCATCCATGTTATCACTGCCAGATCTGCTTTCATGTTCTTCTTCTCTGTTCCTTCTCAAACCATTTGTCTCAAAATTCTCGTTCACATCACCTTGTCCATCTATATTAGTTTGCTGAATTTTTCCCAAAGAACAAAAAAAAAAAGGTTAAACAAATAATCAAATTTAACAAAACTTTAGAAGAAGAAAGTATCAATGAAGAAGGTATCTATGTATCTATGTATCTATCTCACAAGTGCCAGAGAGAGCCCAGGAGAGTTGAACATGGATTTAGCCAAAGTTGGAGTGGCTAATCGAGGGTGTGAGATTGCACCAGAGGGCATTGTATCGTTGTTGATGCTGTTATTATTGTGGTTGATACCGTTGCTGTAAGGTATATCTGCTACAATCCTAGCACCTCCACCACCTGATTTGTTCTCAAGAAACCCCCCAAAACTCATCAAAGTAGCCACTTTTTCCCCCTTCTTTGTTCTTCTGCCAATCAAGCAGTGAATGATGACTTGTGTCTATTCAACCAACCCCAGAATTTCCAAGCCAGAGAACACCTCAAAATATGAAATGGGTTTCTCAGTATCAGCTTTATATCCTTGATATGACACTCAAAATCTAACCTTTTAAAGCTTTAAGGAATAAAAAAGAAAAAATAGATAAGAGGAAAGGATAAAAAAATGTCTTTTTTTTTTCCTACTGTTATTTGGAGAGAGAAAAAAGATTTAAAAAATAAAAGTTCATTATTACTTTGCTCTTCATTCCTTATATATGAAAGGCTAACATGGCGTCTTCAGTTCAGTGTGTGTCGTCTCGTTCTCTGCATGCCAACCGCTAAGCTTGACTATATGCTAAAGCTTCAAAGAAGAAGAAGGAAAAAAAAATGAATATTTGAAGAAAATTGTTAGAAAATGAAACTCCTGTGGACTTTTGCACAGAGGGAGAGAAGAAAGGAAAGAGTAGAGAGAAAGAAAAAAAAAAAAGGACAGAGATAAAAGGGCACATGTGGACTCTTGAAAGCCTTACAAATACATACATCCAAAAAGGTTTGGTTGACTCTTCATATTGTGAGTACACACACACTCTCTCTGCCTTTACATGTGTTCACTCTATTTCTCTCTCTCTCTCTCTCTCTTTGATTTTTGCTTTAACCCTTTAAAGCCTGTGAATGACTGTGAAAATTGAAATATGCCTTTTGAGTAACTTTTTGGGGATACGATTTAATATGAGCACAAAAAATTTTCTACACATAATATTTTGTGTGGTCCGCAAAAAAAAAAAATTCTGACACGTAAAATGAATCTCTATAACATAACAGAATCACTTTTCCTATAACATAATTCTTATAAAACTCATTAAAATGTTGAAGATCCACCCCACGGCTCTCTCTCTCTGCTAGCAATCTTTCCTAAACTGTTCCCTTGGGACTTTCAATAATTTGACTAAATTAGCTTAAACCACTCATATGGCAACAACTCATCACGGAAAATATAAACTTGAGTCTATTTTCTTTTGTCTATTTGTTCTTATTTGTACCAATGCACAATACTTAACAGTGTACCCACAAAAAATATGTACCATCCTGTGAGATTTTATCAATGGTACTTTTTATTAAATTTTGATTTTGTTCCGTGTAAGTAAGTGGTATTGCTTAAAAGAGCTTGATTATGAAAACAATTGCAAAATAAAGAATTTTAATTCTATTACTGAATTAGTCTTCGAGAACAGTATTTATCATTTTAAATGATATAATTTATATTATTTCACTCTCATAAAAAGTGAGACCCATATTTTTATCTTTTTTTATCCACTCTCTCATAATCTATCTCTTTTTCTAACTTAAAATGATACAATTTTACATCTTTCAAAATGACATATAGTTTTTCCTTAGTCTTGATATCTTTTTGGCAGTTTCTTTAAAAAGAATATATTAAATATGTTTTAAGTTTTTAAGATATTTAACACTTTATTTTCTATATAATACTTTTCATTATTTATCATTTGAACTATGTTAAGAGGGGATGAATTATCTCATGTGTTATTTAATATAATAACACCATGTGAGAGGTGATCTTAACTATTTATGGACTAATCAATGATAATAAAAGATGGAAGAGAAAAAACTATTAGAGTAGGGAATAACAAAATCATCATCATTAATTTATTTATTAATAATTAAAATCATTTCACGTGATATAGTTGCGTTAAATAATAAATAAGAGATCCACTCATTTATTTCGATGATGGATTTTGAAAAAAAAAAAAAAAAAAAAAGAGGAAGAAAATATTAATCTTTTCAAAATTGTTAAAATTATAAATTATGTACAAAAATGATGACCACTTAATTGAAAGGTGACATGATTATTTCTCATTTTATTTTTATTTAAATTATTAAATATAAGAATATTTAATAAAAAGGAAAAAATAACTCAGTTTTATTTTCCTCTAAACCTCACCATCAATACATACCCTTAAACTAATTACACAAGAATTTAGAATGTTATTAAATAGCGTTGATAAAAATAAAATAAAAAATTGTTATAAAAAAAAATTATATCCACGTAGGTTATTATTTTATTTAAATGTCTAAAATAGGATTGTGTCTTCTAGCGTATTAACAAATTAAATAGCATCTATGAATTTTAATTGAATTATTTTAGTTACATAAAGAAGAACATATTAAATACTTTTTGGATTTATCAAAAGCTAACTAATTATACTCATTATTTAATAATTTTTGTTTTTTTAACATGCTCCGAAGGCCCTCATTAACATGATTCTTTAAAATATTATTACCTTGTTGATTCTATTTCCTCCGGTGAGTGATAATAGTAAGAGACAATCATAAAGTTGAGAAAATAATTAATACTTTATTAATATGACAGAGAATATATTAGGACGTATATGGCAGTTATCTTTCAAAAAAATGATTGAATTAATTTATTTAGATAAGGTAACATTGAATTCAACAATATTAAAGAAACAGCTCAGATTGGAATTTGGCATTACATATTTGAATATAGGAAAAAATATTTCTATTTTTGCTGTATAAAAATTTCTATTATCTTCACATAAAAGCGAATAGATTTCATTAATTTTTTTCCTCATCTCTTTTCACGTTTTTTCAATATTGACTGTATGATAAGAAATGTAAAAATTTCGGTGACATTTATGTTTTCTTTTCTCTGTTAAAATTATTAATGTTTTCCATGTTAAAATTATTAATTTCTACAGATTTGGCTCATTTTTACCTTATTCTCATATTTAATGTATATCGATTTTATTTATGTTTTTCCACTCTGGGAATATTCTCTTGGAAAATCTTAAAGCCTCTTAATGAATCAGTTTAATATTTCTCCTAATTATTTAAAAAAGAAAACATTGAATATCTTTTGAGTTATTTTTATTAATTTTTCCATTTTGAATAATCATGAGACTTTAATAGGAGTAGATAACATTTGCTGATTGGTTTTCAAATACTCGTCCCAATTGTCATTTAGTTTTTGGTATTTTCTATCACATTTAGTTCATGTTGACGATATTTACGTTTATTTCGTATTAAGAAAATTAATGCCTAAAATATTGTAAGAATTAGTCCACACAGTTGTCCATGTATCACTAGAAGATTCAGCAGCTATGAAGCACCCACACTTTGGTTTTCAAATACTCGACACTCCGACACTCCCCGACACTTCAACGCGCGTTATAAAAATTGTCATTTGTGTTTTTGGTATTTTCTAGGATTCACATTTTATTGAGTTTAATATAAATATTTGGGATGTTGCAAAATTTATGAATATTATAATTTTAAATTCATTTTTTTGTTAAATTATTGAATATTAAATATAATATACACTATATAAATTAAAAATATTATTTAATATCAAAACGTGTCCTAACGTGTCGGAGTGTCGTTTCCTATCGTGTCACGTCGTGAAGATTCGATAGCTACTTCGGCAGCACTTAGGTGGAACTCCGGGTTCATGAGTACCTCGGAATGATGACAAAAGATATTAGTATCTTTGGTTTTTTTGTCAGGAGTATAGTAAGTCAATTTATAGTCTTTAACACCAGCTTTGAACCCAACACTTGCTTTAGTTTCTATATGGGGTGACATAAATCCGTCACTCCCTACAACTCAAGAATTAAGAATTATCCCAACATCAAGGTCTACTCGACATGACTCAGTGCATGTTCGGATCCTTTTATTTTTAAGCTATAAGCTACTTACAAGCAGAAGCTAGGCCAAACATGTTTTAAGAAAAGTAATTATAATAAAAAACTCTTTTTTATACAATGAAAATAAAAAGTTAAAAGTCAAAAGCTCATAAGACGAGCTTTTTTTTAAGCTCTTATCAACTTTTCTTAAATTGTGTGGTTTTTTTTTTTTTTTTGAATTGAAGGGCTATAGAGATAGAGAAATTTTCTTAAAATGTGTGCTTTTAAAAAACTTTTAAGCTAAAAAATTTATGCAATTACCAAACAGCTTTTAGTTTTTTTTTTAATTTTAGCTTAAAAGTTGTTTCTAGCTTAAAAAAGAGAAGATCCAAACAGACTCTTAAAAAGTAGTGAAACCTTTCACTTCACAAGAATATTTCACAAATGATCAACTGATACAAATGGTTTGTTCGTTATTAAACTAAACCATGGTATTTGCTTTGCCAAATACATCATTATAGTATACTCTTTTGTATGTATGGTGCAACTCAATTTTTTTTTTCAAATTTGGAAGACGTTATCCTTTCCTTTTTTCAATCAAAATATTGAATCAAAATAATAAGATCGAACTAATATAATAAGAAATGCACTCTTGACCTTGAGATTGATATATGTTGCATAGGTTACCTAGATGTAAAAGTAGATATAATTCGTCCACGAAAAGAAATAGGTAAAAAATATATGCCGGACATAAATCATATATGCAAATGAAATATGAAATAAGGACCAATGGGAGAGGCAAATTGAATCACAAATTCGATCCAGGTTCGAATTTCATAGATAATAATGGTTTTGTATATCATTATAGACAAATGAAATACTCTCCAAATATTTTATCCAAATGAAATTTTAAAAATGACTTGGTTGAACTTGAAAATTCAATCATTGGATTTAAAGGAATTTAAGAAATAAATAAAAATAATTGAATTGAATCAGTTGGATGGTACCATGAAATTGGAGTGAGTAATAACTCCCATTTCTTGTTTCTCATTGAATAATTAATTAACAGATCCATTTTCTTTGTTATTGAATATTTACTTATTTATTCATTTTGAGAGTATTTCTTTTCCAAAAAATGGTTTATTTTCATTAATATGATAGAGAATCCTACTACCTTTGCTCCTGAAGTTTTTGCGCTTGAAAATAAAAATCAGGGGACGTATCTCCCAAATAATTGGGCTGATACTAGATGTAGTTTTTCCCCTTAAAAGATGCCTAATATTTATAACGCTTTTGTAGTTAAAAGTCAAGATACTGTTAGTCAACAAATTAACTTGACTTGAGAAGTACAACAATTATTAGGAAATAATCAGGTGATAGATGTACTTATATATGAGTGCAATACACTACTAAAAAAACATCAATTAGAGACGGAGAAATTCCGTCACTAAGTGAAATATTTCCGTCACTAAGTAGATTAGTGACGGAATTAGGGACGGACAAAAATCCGTCACATTATGGCTCGTCACTAACAAGTGGAGACGGAATTATGAATCTGTCCCTAATAGAGATGAATTTTAGGACGGAATAAATCTGTCTCTATCTGAGACGAAAAAAATCATGTCCCTATTAGAGACAGAAATATTTTCCTCCCCGATAGTGATGGATAAATCCGTCCCTGTGATATTATTTTCTGTCACTAATTTATGCACGTGAACTATGTATAATCCGTTCCTATTAGAGACGGAAGTTGTTAGGGACGGAAGTTGTTCGTCTCAGGATTTTTCCCCTCTCTGTTAGTGACAAATAATTTTCTGTCTTTGTTAGTGATGGATAATTTTCATCTCTATTAGTGACGAATATTTTTCCTTTCTATTTGCGATGAATATTTTCCCTCTCTGTTAGTGATGGATTGTTTCTGTCTCTGTTAGTGAGGGAAAATTTCTTCTCTATTAGTAATATATTGTTTTTATCTCTATTAATGACAATGTTTTCAATCCCGATTGGTGAGATATATTTCTGTCTTTATTTTTCATCCCTAATATTTGAATTTTTCTGAAAATCAATTACATTGAAAATTTAATTTTTACCGAAAACTAATATTAATTATAATCTAATATTCTTATAGGAAATCCAACTAACACAAAATATAAAGTAGCCATACTAAATGAAAATAAAGATCAAATCAAATCCAACCATTGCAATACAATAAGTTTTTACGTGAATTCATAAAAAATAACAAATGTGCAAGATAACAAGCAATATTCAGAAATGAAAATAAGAAAAGGAAATATGCATACTATCAATTATCATCATGCAACTGAGCATCACTATAATCATCACTCTGTGCATCTAGTGCTGAAGTAGTAGTAGTGGAGGTGCGCACATCTCCTCCTAAACGAGCCATCAACATCGCCAGCTGCTCTTTCATAATTTTCATCTCTCGGTCATTTTTCTCTTTCATAATTGTCATATCTTGGTCTGTTTTCTTTTTCATAACAGTCATTTGTTGCTGCGTGTTCTCGTATTTCTGCTTCAGCTCCTCATTTAGGCTGGATAAGCTGGTGACCATGTCTCTCATGTGATCATACTCATCTGTGGAGACTCCTGACAAGCTAGCAGAAATCTTTGTGGACTTATAATTCCACGCCTCTGCACCTAAACCATATATTCGACCTTTCTTGTTCATGCCACCAATAGCCTACAATAATAACACTTCGTCAGATTGACAAGTGGATGCCTCTGCCCCAGCCTCCGATGCATTATCACGATCAGTCCTTCGCTTCAAAAAGTCCTCCTAAAATTACAAAAATTACATTAGTTATCACTTAAATTTGATTCAAAGTCAAATAAACAAAAATTCTCAAATATCACAAACTTACAGCATATCCCTTTGCCTTCTCATTAACCCACGAGCCATCCGATTTAACTATGTGCATCTTCTTAAATACCTCCCAAGATAATGACTCTGGATTTATAGTAGGATCCATCCTCTACAATACAAAAGGTTATCCAAACATCCATAATGAAAATAAGAAACAATAATTTTTAGTTGTACAATTTTTAATTCAAATTACTTACCAATCTCTTCATAATTTCCGTTGCTGGGATATTAGAACCTCCAACATGTGCAGGTCCTTCGTATTTTGATCTATTTTGTTTGTTTTTCTGATACCTTCTTTGCCAGCTTGCTAAGGCCCATTTCTGCTGCAGCTGTGGTGAAATATCTGATTTAATCCATGTGTCTCTCTCCGTACCTACTCGGACCTTGTGCAAATGATTTGACAATAAATATGATGCTTTGTGATGAAATGTCTTTTGCATAAGAACCTCATGTTGTGGAACACATTTATACATTTTCTGCATATACATATCATATAACAATTAACAAGGTGATTGATTAATGAGTAGTGTATACTGATATAAAAAATATGCACATACAAAATTAAACAATTATCACATACCCTAAATTGACGATACCAGTTGTCTCCCACTGCCTTGCGAACCTCTCCATATGAGAGCCAACTTGTATTAAAGTTACTTTTTACGATGCCAGTTATTTCTCGCACCACATATGAAGGGTCAAACCTGTGATCACAGACACAAAGAATTAGAAACTTATTTACAAAGAATTTAATTAACTACACGAATACAAAAAGTATTCAACTCTTACGCCGTTCCCATAGGGCGTATCCATATCAACTCATCAGCAGGATCTTTGCTCCCCCGCACGGGAAGCATCAATGCACCATTAGACATTGTCGCAGTGAAAGAGTCAACATTGGGTGTAGGGAGGGGTGATGGGCCAGCTACCTATGTGTATCAATATAAAAAAAAATTTATGTCATTTAGATAAGACAAATACTTAAAACATTTAAGTTAGTGGTAAAACCTGATTTGCCTCATCTGTGGAGGCATCAGCATGCTCTGGAGTCGGGGTAGAAAGCCTAAATGATGAAGGTCTAGGCTGCGAGTGTGGAGTTGACTGCAGTGAAGGGGGCTCAACTCTCACTCCCCCTCGAGCTATGGTCTAATGAGAGGAATGGAAGTGATTGACACAGGAACTCCTCTAAGTGTTTAGTCGGTGGAGCAACTCTTGGATGAATTTTCAATATACTTGGAGAGCCTGTTAATAATTTAGGTCGTATAGATACTCGCACAAGATCTCATATTCATAGATCTGTGCCGCCTTTATATAGTTAGATACAAAATTATCCTCTTTTGAAACAGGAATTAAAGTAGTAGATCTTTTAGCTTCTTATGAGTTAGACGGTCTACTAAGTTCCTTTCTTATTTTATGTTTGACTTGACTTGATCTATTTAGGATATGTTAGGTTTTTTATTTTTTTACAATATAACAACTCAGACCTATAAACAAACACTACTAAAAAAGTATGAATTAGGGACGGATCTTAGAGATGGAAAATATTTCGTCTCTAATTGGGACGAATTTAGAGACAGAAAAACAATTCTTTCCAATTTGGGACGGAATTAGTGATGAAATAAATTTTGTCTCTATAGGGACGGATTTTGAGATGGAAAAATATTCTGTCCCTATTAGGGACGGAAAATTTTCAATTTTTGTAATTCGTCTCTAATTCCGTCCCTAATAGAGACGGACAATATTTCGTCCCAACTCGGGATAGAATTAGGAGGTTGTTTCTAAAATCCGTCCCTAATAGGGACGGAAAACATTTCGTCCCTAAATTCGTCTCTAATAGGGGCATAAAGCTATAGGTATGTTGCTACCTTTTATTGGAACACTCTTTTTGAAATATCTATGTGTATAGAATTGCCACATGTATTGATGACTAGTGTAATTTGTTTATTTTTAGGATAAATTCTTTGAGCGGAGGAATGAACGTGATATGGTGATTGGAAATGATGCATCTACCGGCCAATCTGATAATGAGTTATTCCTGCAAACTGTTGGAGGTATGAGCAAAAAGGGCTACATTTTTGGTTTAGGTGCAGAGACGAGTAAATACAAGGCTTCACTAAAGTCTTCTAGTTCGTCTTAAAGAGTCTCTGCAAACGAGTATAATCGTATGAGAGAGCTAGTGACCACCATATCCACCCAAAATCAAGAATTGCAGACAGAGATGGCTGTTATGAAAGAGCAGCTAAAGATTTTGATGGCTCATGTCTCTATGCCCACTGTTACACCTCATGTTCGTGAGGCACACAATGAGGTTCAAGTTGGTGATGATGCGAAAGATGATGTCTATGATGCTTAGTTACACGAAGATAATTGATAGTTATTTTATGATCTTTTAATACATTTTGTGAACAATAATTATTAGTTGATATAGTAGTTTGATACATTTGTTATTTTTGCTTTTATGATACTTTTTATCATTAAGACTTTTTAGCTATTTGATTATGACTATGATGGCTTGTATGGTTATAATTATTATAAGTTTCAAACCAGCTTTAATTGGTTATATGACTTTGATAATTTATATTATGACGATTATCAGGTATAAATTTTGTTCCAAAAAATTTCGAAATATTTTATTAAATATATTTTGAAAGTAGGGATGGAATTAGGAACTGAAAAATTACGTCCATAATATTTTGAAAGTAGGGATAAGATTTGGGATGGACAAAATCCTCCCTAATAGGGACGGACAATTCCGTCCCTAATAAGAACAGACAAAATCTGTCCCTAATAAGGACGCACAAAATCCTTACCTAATTCTATCCCTATTAGGGACGAATATCTACCTTTAACAACTCTCAATTGTTGACAATATTAGGGACGGAAAGCACATGTCAGAGACGGATTTTATTTCGTCCCTATTAGGGACCAAAACATTAGATAAGAGCGATTTAGGGGTAAAAATTATTCCGTCTCAAATTTCAGACATAATTTGTCTGTCCATAATATCAATTTTTTCAGTAGTGAAAGTATTTAATATGTTAACAGTCCGATTTCAACTTTAAATATTGGGAATAACATCTGTCATATTAAAGAATATAAGCTTATATCATTTTAGATCCTAACCATTGATTTCCGTCCATCAACGGATATAATTTATTGGATTAAAATTATTAATTAATTAATAATAAATCTGACCCGTTAAGTTTGACCCAATAGATTATAACCGTTGATGGACGGAAATCAATGGTTAGGATCTAAAATGATATAAGCTTATATCCTTTAAAAGGATAGATGTTTCTTCGTTAAATATTTTGTATAGGCTTAGATTATTAAAGGCAAAACCTGACTGACCCATTTACCCCTTGTAAGAAGTAAAATAAATGATAAAATATGAATTACAATCAATGAGATATTTATAATTTTTGTTTTGCCATCTAAGAAAACATTGGAATCCTCTGTACAATGACTTACAAAAATCTTTGATGCACTTCCTAAAACTTCTACAACTATCAATTAATTACCAACAAGTAACAACGGTTATGGTATTAAGCAAGCAACATGCATGTGAGGATATCTAGTTAAAATCTAAAAATATTATTAAAATAGTTTGACTTATATGAAAATTATTATTATATATAATCAAATTAATTCAATGATATGACAATGGTCAAACTCATATTATTGTCAGAGGAACTCTTAGTCACCAAACTATTCGAATAGTTAATTTCACAATATATTGAAAGAATATCACAATAAAAGGCCCAAAAAAAAGAGCGAGAGACCTATAATTCATCTTAATAAAATATTTCCATGCCCTATTTAGTTGTTAGTAAAGTCAAATTATTTAAATTCATCAAAAAAAAATTCAAATTATTTAAGGATACCAAAAAATAAAGTCAAATCATTTAAGTGATATGGTTGTGGCAAAATTCTTCTAATAATAATCTATACTATATATGATAAAATGTCTTGAAATTTAATTCAGGATATTGTAAGTTGTAACCTACAAATAAAATATTATTTTGAGAAATTGTTAATCGTAAAATGAATTGATGGATAAATAAAATTTTTCTAACAACAACATGAATTCATAATTAATAAAATTGTAAAAAAAGAGAAATGATAAAGAAAAATTTATATTGGATTTTCATATTATGAAAAAGTTACTTGACATATCTAAATAAATTAAAATGATCTTTTTGTCTTTTCATTTTTGTATTCTATTTGCACAACCAAATATTGTTACAAATAAAAGAATAAAGAAAATTTCTATAATTATTATAATTTAAATATCAGTATCTCTTTTTCACTTTATAAATTTAAAATAATTTATCTTTAGCTAAAAAGAATTTCAGTCCAAAATTTTAACATTTTGATTATGAACTTTTTTAAAAGCAAAACAAGATAACATAAAAAGTGGGAAATAATTAATTCCTCTAAATACATTAGACCATATGGAGGGTGCGCCTTCAGAATATGTTAATCAAAATTAGTTTTAATCGACACAAAAGTTTATTGAAAGATAACTTTATAAATAAAAATAAAAAGCTAAATTAAACATATATCTGCCGATTGAATTTAAAATATAAATATAAAATTCAATTGTACAATGGATAGACAAGGTAAGTAGTTATGCACTAAAGTTATCTTGAAGCAATTAATGATACTATTAAATAATCAATATTTGCATAAAAAATAATCAAATGTAATACTTCTTCTCGAAGCAATGAATTACATTATTAACAATACTTCTTTAAGATTACAAAATTATGTAGTTAAACTCGCAAATATAATAAGTAAAAGTGATACAAATCTTCTATATCATAGAAACTCAATTAATATGTCAAAATTAAGAATAATGAAAATGACATTTTTTTTGTTATAAAAAAAATTACATTTTTTATTCTATTTGCAAAACTAAATCTTTTCACAAAAGTTCTAATTAAATTAATAACTATTATATTTCAAATATTTTTTTATAATATTTATAACTACTTTAAAAGGATATTTAAATTCACTTTTAGAGAAAAGAATATTCGAATTAGAAAAAAAAAATTGGTAATCACGATTAGAAACTATTTTATAAGAAAAATGCATTACTTTAAATATCCGTCTGATAGAATTAAATTAAAACTCATAATCGTAGATATGAAATTTAAAATATATATAGAATAACAAGTTCCCTAATACAAAATTAAGTTATGGTGTAAAAAAAATAAAATTATACTGTACTGATTAAATTTTATTAAATTTACTTAAATATTACTTTATAAAAAATTGACTACGAAAACTATAATTTACTGGATTGTTTTGGACGACTGTTATTTAGGCAAAAAAATTAAAATAATGCATTTAAATCAAATAATTACGCGTTTAATGCTATTTTTCAATTAATTACGTATGTAATGCACAATGTGACGCCCCAATGGGGCGTCTTCCCCTACATGAGAGACGCCCCAATGGGGCGTCACATGTGACGCCCAAAAGGGGCGTCACCTGCCATGCCTTTTTTGCTTTTGTAATCATATAATTGAGTAGTTAGATGCTGACATGTAAAGTTTAAACCACTATCTTTTAATCGGTGCTCATTTTCACATTACCATTCTTTTTTGGTCCCTCTACTTTTTTCTTTTGTTCTCGTGACTGCTTATATTTTTTTTTTTTGGTGAAAACTGCTTATGTTTTTTGTTTGCTTAATTAGTACAAAATTATTAAGAGAAAAGAGTAACAAATCACAAAAATAAAAAAATTATCAGATTTTGTAAGAGCTTAAAGAAAATTTGAATACTAAAATAGTGTATAAAAAATTAATGCTCCCACCAAATTCCTTTGGCACAGGTGGTAAGGAGTCTGAGCCCCTTAACCAGAGGTCTCGAGTTCGAGCCCTATGAATGGAAAAAAAGAATTTGGGAGAGATGCCCCCGAAAGGGTCGACGTTGCTCGATGGAGATTAGTCTTCGGTTACGGTAGTAGAATATCTTTGAATTTATTCAAAAAAAAAAAAAATTAACGCTCCCCTATTATGAATTTATACATTTACAACATTAACAAAGTTTCCTCATGATTGTTAAATTTTCTTATCATTGTTCTAATATTTCTTATGACATATATCTCTTTCGGTATGACTATTACAATTCTTATACACAAGTTATATCATTTGGTTAACAAATAAAGAATTTGTTATTTCTATCTCTTAATAAGAGACAAAAGTATTTTTTATCTATATTTTTAAAATATATTTTTTCTTTTAATATTTTTTTAATAAAATTAATAAAGTATAAATTATCTTCAACATTAATAAGGGAGAAAATATTAATGCGATGATAAAAACATTTTAATTATTTTAGTAAATTATACTTTTTTAAAGACCTCTTGTAAAAAATTAACTTCAAATATATCAAATTATTGCTTTTTAACAAATTATTGCTTTTGGAAAATAACTTGGAGTTTAATTAATTATTGTCACATGTTTAATTAATTTATTAAAATGTATTTTAAAAATATAGATAAAAAAATACTTTTGTCTCTTATTAACGGATAGAAATAACAAATTCTTTATTTTTTAACCAAATGATATAACTTGTGTATAAGAATTGTAATAGTCAAGTATTAGAATGAGTCAAATTTTTTATTTCTCATGGTAACGTGAAGAAAACGAACTCCTATTAACAGACAGTGGTTTAAACTATACATGTCAATTATGTAATCATGAAATGAAGATGTGGCTAGCTCTTACAATTAGAAAGTAAAAAGGCAAGGCAGGTGACGCCCCATTGGGGCGTCTCTCATGTAGGGGAAGACGCCCCATTGGGGCGTCACATGTGACGCCCAAAAATGACGTCACATTATGCATTACATACGTAATTAATTGAAAAATAGCATTAAACGCATAATTATTTGATTTAAATGCATTATTTTAATTTTTTTGCCCTGTTATTTAACCTTTTAAATATTCTGTTCAAAAATTTAACTAAATTATCATAATAAATGATTGATTGATCATTTTGCATAAATGTTATGATTCTTCCCGTTATTCTTGTAAACTTTCACATAGATTAATTTAGGGTTTTTATTTTATCCTTTAACATAACATAACAAACTTTCCTACACACAACATTTTGTGGGACCCACACATTTTAAAAAAAAAAAGAGAGAAAAAAATATGGCACGCAAAACGAATCTCTATAACATTACACAATCATTTTTCCTACAACATAATAAACATAAAACCCATTAATTTATGGGTCAGATTATATTTACAAATTTTTTTTGTTTACAAACTCTTACAAACTACACTATCTTCTCTCGGGAGAACACTAGATTTACTATGTTCTCCCGGGGATAGTGTAATTTGTAAAAAAAAATAAAAAATTGTAAACGGATCATTCCCCTTCTTTATACGTAACAAAATAAGAGTTATGATAGTTTTTAATTCTCACTTAAATGTAAGTTGGAAATTTTTTGTTCGGAAGACAAGTGTATTTTCTTGGCTGGTTTTTGTGCCAAGTGAAACCAGATACTAACTGTACATTAGTTTTAAGAGCATCAAATATCGTATATTGCTTATGTAAAAAAAATTAAATTAAAAACCTTCATTAACCACCAAATCAACCCTTGATGAGATTTTGATTCTAGTACTATCAACTATGATCTAACCAGATACTAAATTAACACGGGTAATCAATTTGATTGTGTAGTACTCATATTATCCAAGAATAAATAAATTTCAAATTTCATAAATAACATACTTTCAGATTGTGTGGTAAGATATTATTGAATTGTTTTCATAAATAACATATTATTTAATATTAGAAATAATAATAAAATTTAATTTTTTTATAGTAATTTATTATAGATGATAATGTACACGTTCTTCTTGGATATAATCCATCGGTTTATCGATTACTTGATTATGTCTAGATTTAAAAATAACTTTTTAGGTGCTAGAGGTGGGTAATAGTGACTTAAAAATAAGGATAAATTATATTTGGGAATAGGTTAGAAAACCCTATGGTATACTAGTTTATTATTTACTTCCTATGATTTTTTTACAGTTACCTCCCTGCACAAAGTGATTGCTGATTAGTGATGAAAGAGAAAATCATCACAAGCTGAATTTTTTTAATTTTTCCTATAGATATATTGTGCTAATTAAAGTTAATCCAATAGGTCGTGTTATTTGGTGTACATATGGTATTTAATGAAAAAAATTCAAATATCTTTATTATAAAATATATATAGTACTATTAAATTTTTTTTATCATTTAGATGATACTTTCAAATAATTTTATAATATATTTAGAGCTTTGATAAAACATTTTTAAACGTAAACTTCATTTTAATTTATTCAGAAAATAATTATATCAATTATCCACCTGTATTGTCTTATCATGTCATTTGAATTTTTGTTATCTACCCGAATTGTTAGAATATAGAAAAAATTGAATCAAAACGAACTTTTGGGTGTATAAAAAATAAATGTGTATTTACAAAAAAAAAAAGTTAAAAAACAGAGTCAGTCTTCTTTACAATAAATAATTTGTTATTATGTTTTTGGTAGGTATTCTCATAAACAAGGTCATGTTATTTTTTGTGGTACGGCTGCTGAACACACTTGAAAATTACTATTTGCATTCAAGCACAAATGTAGGAAGATGAACGTCTTGGAGCGTATTGAAATTAATGCATTCAATGTTATCGTATTGAAGCAGCTAAAGCAACAACTCTTAAATTTTATCGTATTGAACTTAATGCATTCAGGTATTAATTTTATATATAGTGTGAAATTACATACCGAAAGTAGAAAATAAATCCTACACACATTTTGTATTTTGGCCATAAAAAGATTACAACTGTCAACATGCTAAAGTAAATTTTGCCAAAATTTCAAGCATAATTCTACATATGTAACATTCAATAATTCGCTACTATAACTGTGTAACGAATTATGCCGTGTATAAATTAGTTGGTTTAATTTTATATATAGTGTGAAATTTTTTTAGAAAATAAAGCTGATGTCAATAGAGATAGAGGCTACAACAACAACTCCAAAGGCCATAAATTACATACAATCAACATGTAAAGCAAAATTAGCTCTATTTCAAGTAAGCACACTCCATATGTAACTCATATTTACTAGGATAATTTGTGCCCAAAAAAGAAAAAAGAGACTATAGAATTAGTTGGTTTAGACCCTCTTATGGTAAGCAAAAATGCGAATAAAGACAATTTACAAGCTGATGTCAATAGAGATAGATTTAACATAGTGGATCGATTGAAGAACAGAGAATATTTTAGAATACTAGTTCCATGCATGTAAAACCCCCGATATTTCTCTCCTACTTTTAATAAAAATTTATTAATAAATGTCAATTAAGTAACAACGGTTAAAAGAGTTTCACAAAATTACTTTTACTCTTTACGGTAGACATCAAAGAGATTTTCTTTTTAACTTTTTTAATTATTGAATAAATTTTTACATGAAATTCGCTCACTTGACATTTTTATTAGTTTTTCTTGTAGTGGTACTATCGCCTATTGATTTATATAAAACAATTGCAATGATCTTATTGTCAAAGCATGTCTAGGGATATTAACATGAGACTGATGCCCTCAGTCCAAAAAGTTTGGCACAAAACGATCTGAATATTAAAGTGGCTTTGTTTTTATAATGTCTCAAAATTCACGTTAAGCATTGAGAGAATGTATTTATAGTATCTCTCCAAAAAAAAAAAAAAAATATTTACAGTAAGTGCAACGGCGGACCTGTGTGTGCAAGTGTCCGCACTTCCACACACAAATTTTTTGGAAAAAAAAAGAATAATATATATTTTGGGTCATAAATAAAAATTATGTGATCCGATTTAATCATTTTAAAAAATGTCATCTCGCAATTCCTCTAAATTTCACAATAGACCAATGTTCGTTCTTTTGAGGGATTAATGTGGATCTTTTTAAATTTCAAGGGACCACAATTTTGATTATTTGGGTTTATTTTTGAATTTTAAGGGATCACAAGTCGACTTTTTTTTTTAAGAGATTAAATTAGGACCCGTAATTTTTTGAGGATCCAAAATATTCTATTGTAATAGTTTAGTTGAGTCTTGATTACTTTTTTTTATGTTAAGTTAAAATTTTCTTTTCTATTTTCTGTTTATATTCTTTTGTATTTTAATATATTTAAAAAAAAATCCTTTATTCTAAATGAGTACACATAAATAAAATTTTCTTGGTTGAGTAAGTGTCACAGAAAGAGATGTTAAGTTCGAATTAAAATTCTAAGAAACGAGCTGAACGAATAAAGGCCCATACAAGAAGGCTTAATTTTCATATGTGATATCTTTTCCAATATATATATATATATATATATATATATATATAGGATAGGATCCTTTGACATCGGTGTCAAATTTTAAATTTTAAATTTGACATCTGAATCTGAGAGCCGTTAGATTGAATAAGATCAACGGCTCTGATTTATAAGCATGTGACACCGTTGATCTTTTTTGATCTAACGGCTCTCAGATGATGTGTCAAAGGATCCTACCTATATATATATATATATATATATATGGGGCAGGATATTCTTACACCTGTGTAAGAGTTAGAAGTCTTACACTCAATCTTGATCATTTATCCACTTGTATCCAATAGCTCACATTACTAAAAAAATTGAGTCCTTAGATATAAGTGAGATCAATGGACAAGATTGAGAGTGTAACTTACACTGGTGTAAAATGATCCTGACCCTATATATATATATATATATATATATATATATATATATATATATATATATATATATATATATATACGTGTGTGTGTGAGTGGAAGGATCCGTTTACAATTTTTTTACATATATATATAATGTGTAGTGTTTACAATTTTTTTTTTTTACAAATTTAGTGCAGTTTGTAAATAAAAAATTTGTAAATATATAACCTTCCATATATAGGTGAATGATCCGTTTATAATTTTTTTATAGATATTTGTAAATTACACTATGTACTCCAGGGAAAATATAATGTAATTTTCCTGGGAAAACATAATGTAATTTATAAGAGTTTGTAAATAAAAAGTGTGTAAATATAACTATTATCATCTTCATCTTGTAAATGTAATTTGTTTTGTGTTATTCACTTGTGACTTGTATACATATGAATGGAGTTTGACCTACCAAAAGAAAAAGTGGTCTCAAAGGGGGAAAACAAGCCAGAATTAAAATGGCCAGGGTAGAGAAATAAATGACCAATTGAGAGAGAGAGAGAGAGAGATTGCTCAGCAAATCATCCTAATTGCTAAGAGCCATGTTGTCCTTTTAGTTGATCTGCCTGATGTGGTATGGACTTAGCTACTTGCATTGAAAATTGCACATGCTATGTTTGGTGACTGGCAAATGAATAAATGTATATAGATAGTTATAGCTAGTTAACTTAACTGAGCATGCAACATTTATTGGGTAATTAAAAAATGAGTGAGGATATTCTAATTACCAAAAATATTTATTATTAATTTATTACCCATCACATTACTATTGGATCAAAGAGAGAATGTTAAAAAGTTTTTGAAGAGGGAGAAAATATTAATCTAGTGGTGATTAAATAGATAGTAAGATGATAGTGAAAAATCTTGGTAGTTAGAATATCCCTCCTCATTAAAAATTAGCCCCTTTAAAAATTTCAAATTATTTGTTATTTTAGAAAATCAATAAGACGTTAATTATTATTTTTTTTAATTTTTTTTTGTCTCTTAATATCTTCAATAAGTACAATAAAGAAAAGCATTAACGTCGTAGCGAAATTGTGATTTAATCAAATATAAAAGAAAAATGCTTACCGATGTTGAGATTTATTTTTGTGTGAAACATAAATATAGGTTGCAGCAAACGGACATAACTGCAACTGGGACATTTCATGAAGTCAACATAATAAGTGGTTTTATTATTTAATTGATGAAGTTTTCAATCAAAATCAGTGCTGACAAATAATTACTTAAAATCCTACCTCCTAGGTCTCCTTTTATCGTTAATTTCCCTTGTTATGTGGACACTGACAAACATATTAATATTTGCATTTTCTCTTGAAAATGGTTGGGTAATGTTCTGCGAGTAATGTAGTTTGCAGAATTGCAGCTAAATATATAACAACTCAAGTTGAGCCGTGAGCTTATTGAAAATCGTTACATATATAAGATTATACAAACTGTGCAAATTAAACTTTTATTATTATAGCTAGCAAAAATATCAAAATTCTTGGTTTATTTTATCTTTCTTACTATATAATTTTTTAGATTATCTATATAGATGTCATATATGATTTTGTCTCTGGAAATTCCTGATACTTTATAGCAAGGGAATACTTAAAAGAAAAAAGTTACAAAAACAACATAACTTGAAATGACAATTTAAGCATTAAATGTGGGGAATCATAACCATACACTTGTCGTTGCTGTATATAAAGCGGCTGTAGAAATGATTTTATATATATATATATATATATATATATATATATATATATATGGGGGAAGGATATTGTGACAACCAAGTTGTGTTACAACCAAGTGACTACCAATCAATCTTACCGTTAGATCGATTATATTGATCCAACGGTTATATTTATTTCCATCTTTGTATGGTCATGATTTCCCAAATTTAATACTTTATATTTATTTTCATCTTTGTATGGTTATGATTTCTCATATTTAATGCTTTCACTTTAAATATGGAGAATCACGATCATACAAAGATGGAAATAAATATAACCGTTAGATCAACATAATCGATCTAACGGTGAGATTGATTGGTAGTCACTTGGTAGTAACACAACTTGGTTGTCACAATATCCTTCCCCATATATATATATATATATATATATATATATATATATATATATATATATATATATATAAGTTATTCTGCCTATTTCTTTTTCTATCTATTTTTGCTTACCACTCTGAAATACTGTTAAATCAGAATCTCAACTAACTTTTATCTTTCTATTTCTTAGTGAGATTTTGATGTAACAATGTTAGAGAATGATAAGCAAAGGTAGATAGAATAATCTATCCTAAAAAACCAAAATCGAAAAGTTTCTTTTTTCTTCTTTTCTAAGATCCAACCAATTTGATATTGCAACATGGTTTCCACGAATGCTCCAGATAGATGTCGTGCCATTGCGTTCACTTCCATAAAAGGGCCAACAAATTCATCTATATTAGGGTATTTCATCACCAGACAATAGATATAGAAGATATATACACAACACATAACAATCAAAAAAATGCTAGAATTGAACACATAACCTAATACATCGTGTAACTTCAAAACTGGTACGAAACATGAGAAACGTGAACGGCCGAAGAAAGTGGAATAATGTGTTTTATGACAACCTGTTCCGGTGGGAAAATTCAAATCCCAAATTAAGAATGTGTCATTGTCATTGTAACACTGAAATATAGGGACATGTAATAGTTACGAGGGAGGTGGCTCGAGGTTGAGTTTACTATTCGAAGACCCGCAACCCCACAAGGTTGAATGTATAACAAATAGACATATTGTTCATACTTACATGCAATGTCTTCGCTATCTTAGACTTGATTTTGGTGAAGGTACGTGTGAAAGAGAAAGAGAAAGAGAAAGGGTTATAGATATTATTTTTTTTGAGAACAATGGTCTAATAGGAAAGGAAGGACCACTAAGGTAATTGGTTAGGTATAGCCGTGTATTTGCATTTATATATGGAAATTTCGTGTTCCAGCACATTCACAACTATTCTGCTCTGTCTTTGTGTTCAAGCCACCACTCTTAAGTGCCCCACACTCATCATGTTAATTTTTCACCTTCTATCCACCCTTGAGCCACTCTAAGGATAGGAATAGGATAGCCCCAACAAATTTCTTAATTATTTTATTATTATTTATCTTTTGTTTCGTCGTATATGAAACAACAAAACGAACAATATAGCTCAAAACTTTGCGCATTCTTTGCCTCATTTGGCGACATCATTTTATTTTTAGAATGCCAATTATATATATATATATATATATATATATATATATATATATATATATATATATATATATATATATAGGGGTTAATATTTCTACAAGAACATAGTGTAATTTGTAACAAAAATTCAAAAAAAATTGTAAACGGGTCCTTCCCATATATATATGTGTATAGGGACAGGATCCGTTTATAAACTTTTTGGAATTTTTTTACAAATTACACAATAACCATTTTTATTCTCCCGGGGGGAATATAGTGTAGTTTGTAAATATAACCTGCCCCATATATATATATATATATATATATATATATATATATATATATATATATATGTTTTTTTTCTATCTTGACCATTGATCCACTTGTATCCAATGGCTCACATTATAAAAAAATTTGAACCCTTAGATATAAGTGGGATCAACGGACAAGATTGAGAGAGAGAGAAACCCTATATATAGGGGTTAAACTACATCCACGTGTTATCTACAGTCACCATTTTTAACTATGTTCTCTCGGGAGAACATAGTATAACACGAAAATTATCAGAACCTGTCTGCTGACGTGGAGAGAGAGAAAAAAGTAACTTTCGTGTTATATATATATATATGTAGAAATACTTTTCACACATATATATATGTGTGTGTGTGTGTTGCCACTTCAAAATAAGGTTATCTACAGCTACATAGCAGGGGTTAATATTTATGCAGCTGCTGGACATGCAGCAGTCAAATACTTGTTATATATATGTGAAAGCATTAAACGTTGAGAATCATAACTATACACATGTCATTATTATACGTAAAGCAGATGTAGAAATGATTTTACCACACCCACACATATATATAAGTAGGATCCTTTGACACTAGTATCAAATTAAAAAGTTTGACACTAATTCTAAATCGTTGATTTCCACAAATCTAACGGATATAATTTATTGGGTCACATTTATTAATTAATTATTTAATTTATTAATTCCCAATAAATCATAACCATTAGATTGATGAAAATTAACGTTAATATTTTGTGTCAAATGATCATGTCCCATATATGGGGTAGAATCCTTTGACATCGATGTCAAGCTTTGAAATTTGACATCAAATTCCAACCGTTGATTTTCAAAAACGGTTTGGAATCAAATTTATTAATTAACTATTAATTCCCAATAAATGATAACCGTTGATTGGCAAAAATCAATGGCCAGGATTTGATGAATTCCCCGTATATATATTGGTGTCAAAACTTTTTCTTTGTTTTGTTTTCTTCACAAAAATTATTTTTTGTCTCATACAAGTGTTGTTGCAAATCTAATGGATAGAAATTCAATTAAATAAAATTCTTGACAAAAATGATTTGAAAATTGAGGAAGCTAAACAAATCAAGAATTTAAATGTAATTGTGAAACTATTGTTCCAAATTTGAACTATATTTATGGAAGATAAAATATGCCAGATGAGATGTCATTGCGTACAGTTCGAAAAGTTATATGAAATCAAATTTTTTTATCTAATTTAGATACATGAGTTAAGAGTTACAGCTTTCCGAAGTTTTACGGCAGTGAGACTAAGGTTGGCAAAAACGAGCCAACCCGACCCGCCAAAAATGAGCTGCCAACCGAACCTGAGTCAGCTCGAAAAAAATGAGCCAATCCGCGGGTGAAATAGACTAGCTCGAGGGTTGAGTTTTTTATTTATTTATAAAAAAATACAAAATATAATATACAAAAATGGTCAAAACACACACATGTTGTTATCATCTTTCTTCCTTCTCTAAACCTAAGTCCTCAATCTTCTCATATCCTTGTTAGGTTGTGCTGGCTCTGTTTTGTTCAAATATTTTACCCACTTAGTAACAGGTGGTTCTAATTGTTTCTTGATGTTGGTGCAAATTTGTTATGAAGAAAATTCGAAACTAGAATATTTTACTTTTTCTTCTCATTTTGTAACCATTTGTTTAAGCTGATGGAAGTCACATAACTGAGGCATTAATACTACATGTTCATTTTTTTGATAACATACTACAGGTTCATTTAAATAGGCTGAAAACGAGCGAACCCGCAAGCAATTTTCGAGCAACTCGTGAGCTATTTTTTCAAGCCTATCACGAGCCATATTTTTGAGTCAACCCGCAAGCCAACTCTAACTCGACTCGGGTCGGGTTGAGTTTTCTGACTCGTTTTTTTTTTAGTCAATCCTAACCTGACTCATTTTTTTTGGGTTACATGCGGGTTGGGCCGAGTCGAGCCGGGTTCGCTCGTTTTGCCAACCTTAAGCGGGACTAACGAAATTATGCCGATTGGCACAATCGTGAGTGTTGCGGGGGAGGGAGGCGACACTTAGTATCGATGGGCCCCCACGATACTAAACAACCTCTATTGATAAATATCGGGAATCAAATAATAAATTATTACATTAAAAGGGTAAAAAAAAAAAAAAAAAAAACCTTTAGGTCAAAGAGCCTGCGTATGTATGCTTGACTTTTGAGAATAGTTAAAATGTGTATTTTTGTATGACATAGGCCAGATCTACGTAATTATAGTTTATTTTGAAAATTATATAAAATACTAAATTTAATATTTTTTAAGAAAGGAAGATAATTCTGTTGTTATAATATATAGAATAGAAAATTATGAGAGGGGATTGAAACTCATACTCGAGATTCCTAGGTTTAATTCGTCGATATAATATGAAGATGTAATTGACCAAGTGGTTCCGAGGATGATGTCGCTTTAGTAACTAATCCCTACTCTTATATAATAATAATAAAATACTAATCAGTCAAGAATCTTTTTGTTAAGATTTATCTCAAAATAAATTGGCATCGATATTAACTTTTAGATAAATGAATGGTCTTCGTCAGTCTAACATATTCAACGACCAGCCTTAAGTCTAACCAAATCTTAGATTCTTAATCAAATTCTGTCAAATATTTTCACACTGTGTAGCGTTACCATAATAAAATTAGAATTTCCATCTTATGCATTTAATTAAATACTTTTTTCAAGACATGAAATATATATATATATATATATATATTTGTATACATAAATAGTTTCTGATACCAGCCTGGAAGGCACTGACACAGCAGCAATCACGGTGTGAATGAAAGCAGTCCAAGATTGCTGGACCAATGATCTAGGTTTAAGAAATTAAATGTTCTCTGATGCACACTGTATCAATGGCCCACTTGAAAATAACTTCAATGCATGTTATCAGGATTGACGAGTTTAAAATCTTATATTTATACATAAATAGTTTCTGATACCAGCCTGGAAGGCACTGACATTTATTTAATTACATGTGAATGAAAGCAGTCCAAGATTGCTGGACCAATGATCTAGGTTTAAGAAATTAAATGTTCTCTGATGCACACTGTATCATGGCCCACTTGAAAATAACTTCAATGCAAGTTATTAGTATTGACATAGTGGGAGTTTGAATAACTTATATTAAATTATACGTTCAATTTTACTTTATATATATATATGTAAAAAATAACTTCAATACTATTCAAAAGCATAAAGGAAGTCAACGTGCATGCCCACTTATAGAACTTTTTTTATTTTTGGAAAATACACTATAAAAGTGGTTTTCACTAAAAAAAATCATGAGTTTTATTATTCTTATGTTATATAAGAAAAAAAATCATCTCTTGTATACATAAATTTAAAGTGGGCTTCATTTTATTTTATTTTTCTCGTGCAATGAACTAACTCTGAGTTATTGAAAAGCATTTTTTAAGAAAACTGTCCCAAAATCTCTTTCTCTTTTATTTCTCATGCAATATTGCTTTTAATAGTTTAATAAGTTTTCCAATTTGTAGTTAATTTTTTAATTTAAAATATCATTATGTAAGTTACCAAAAAAAATTATAATCAAGAGAGAGTTTATATATATTTTGTTATATATAAAATAGATTTTTACACATTCCTAATTTGTAAAACCACTTCCAAATTGAATATTTTAGAATTTTTAAAATTCAATTCGATTGGAACCTAGCGTAGTTTTATAAGACCAAACAATTGTTTGCAAAATTAAAATTCGAATCTTCTTTCCTTAAGCAATCCCCCATCACGGTTTCTCCTTTATAAAAAAAAAACCCAAAATAATGTGTAAATAAATAACTTTAGAACTTAATTGAATTAAAAATAGAGAAGAGTTATTGAGTTTTCCAATTTCCATGTAAATCTCAGGCTCAATTGCTGAAAATTGTCTACCTTATTACCAAAAAGAAATTATAATCAAGATGATATGATTATATATATATAACATATTTATTTTATATTTTTTATACTATGTAATATCTCTCTCATTGAATTTATATTCACCCAATTTTATTGGTTTAAAAGATTGTTTTTAATGATTTTGTGCTATATTATAATGGAATATATATTGAATTTATGAATATGAATTGAAACATTACTAGCATGTTTTACAATGATAAAAATGCGTAAATCCTCATTCGTTAAGCAATCGTTTGTGTCAATTTTTTATTTTTATTTTTATTAAATTTAGCACTTTTTTTTTATAATGTGTGCAAAGTTAATATAATTGTTATATAAATTCTCACTTTAATTTTTTTTATATATATATAGACTTTTTAAATTATTTCTGCAAATTTGGAGCTAAGGTTTGTAACTGAAAATTGATTTTTTGTGCAATTTTGTACTGTCTTATTCTTTAACATGCTAACAGGGTGGACAGGCTTCAAAATCTTTTTTTTATTTTTTGTAAATAAACTAGGACACATACCAATATTATATTTGTAACAGGTAACACGCTAAGGCCAGTCAAACACGTTTAAATACAGACTTGACCTGTTAAGACCAAAACTCGGCTCAGTTCGGCCCGTTAACATCCCTACTTATGTGTGTGTTGTGCATCTAAGTATAGTCTTTCTAGAGCGGCATAAGATCATAAATGTGTGTGCAGTGTGTGTGAGCAGTCAACATTGAATGGCACTGAAAAGAGTAAAGGGTCCATCTGAGGAGCTTATGGTACGTTAAAGCCCCCACTCCCATGGTTGAATGCAATCATGCATGTACTCTCTCAGCCACCTCTCATTAATTCATTCACATAATAAAATAAGAGACCCACGTTTATTGCACCCACCACTCTGCCTCTAAGGACACTTCCTCTGAAACTTTTTGGAGCTTCCAATTCTCAACTATAATATTATATAATTAATTTCATTTTTGCTACACAAACCACTTGAATTGAATGTGCACTAGTATGTAGTATGAGTTGGGTAAATAGGATAAAGAGTGTATTCACCACAATGTATCCAAAAATAAAAACAAATTGTACTCACCACAACCTGCCATAAGAAGCCATAATGGTTCCTGGGTTCAGTTTTTTTTTTTTTAATGGTGACCCTGTTTTCACAAATTCCGAGGCAACTAGAACCTGCTACCTGCTAAGTTCTAGGATCATGTTTCCCAAAGGTATTTAACGTCTCTTTTGAGTTGGAAATGATAGGTGAAAATGCGACCCGAATTATACACTTTTCTCTCTTTTATCTCATCATTAATGAGTTACTGTGATCAAATAACATAATTACATGACCACTTTTTCATATGAGAGAATCCATTCCCGAATATTTTTTCAGAGAATCATAAGATAAATTAATAATAATAAAAGAAGAAAAAATATATATTAAAATAAATACTTATAAAATTATAATTATTAATTTACCTTTATATAATTATGATATATAGTTATAATATTTCACTATGACCATGTTATATTTTTTATTTATGAAAAAATCCAATCAACGGCCTTTATCATTTTCTTACGAATTAAAATAATTATTTTTTTAAAGAATGAGATATACAAAATACTTGTTCAATATTTAATTTTACAATAATCATATGACAGAGAAAAATAAAATATGAATGTAATTATGTCTACATGCGATGTCAATCTTTAATATTTTTTCGTAACAATCATATTTTTCCAAGTCAAAAAGAATTAATCTTGTAATCTTTCCAATTTTTAACAAAGGTGGATGAGGCGGTCTACTATTTACATGGGTGATTTAATTTGTTATTGAGTAGAGTATTTTAATCGTTCAATCAATGAATTTAATATATTTAAATATGGTATTTTATTATATTTAAATATATCATTTTATATTTAATCTATTTATATTTGAAAATTTAAATAAATTAAAGTTACCGGTGGTTTCAATCTTAAAATATTATTTTAATAAAGTACCACACTAGTCATTATATAAAATATTTATCACGTCACTAACTTCTGTTAATAATAGGACGGAAGACCAACGAAGGGACTTGGATTTTCTTTCAATTAAAAAATTCAAAGAATTATTTGCACAACAAAATTATAGAGAAACCAAAATTGTAAATCAACTATGATAGAGAAACACAAATTATAATCGAGCCAATAAATAAATTGAGGGGCAAAAATAATAAATTTAGGGAAGCTTTATATGGAACCTCACTTAGACCTTTACCTCCACTTAAAATTAACTTACTAAAGAAAGCTTTTAAGAACCACTTCTCTAAGAAAGTCACCATTCATTTCAATTTAATGTTTATAGGCCCAAACACAAGACAAGTTAACTTTATAATTCAAGGGAATTTTGTACATGTTAGTACAAAATTCCTGAAAATTGCTATTTGGACTGTTTGATTGTTGATATTGGGTCACTTATACTTGCTGTCCCACATACAGAATTCCAATGACAGCATGTTGTCCAGATGGTTTATAGGCCCAAAATTACCTGTTAAAAAACTGGTTCAACACTTAAATTGAGGTGTGAGTTAGTTCCATTTAACCTTGCTAAACGGCTATAGTTGGTATATAGAAACTTAGCAGGTGAAGGTGAATTTATGTATTTATTTTTTTCAATAATACTTTTCCCACATAAGAAGGGAAATGACAGCATGTTGTCCAATGGTTTATAGGCCCAAAATTACCTAATTACAAAAAATGAATCGATTAAAATATATATTTTTTTAAAAGGAGTAACATATGTGCATTAACTTTCGCTAACGTTATCCTCGTATATTGTTATGTAAGTCATTGAATAAGGTCTCACTGTAAATTTTTTGCATGGATGCTTTTATGTCGAGCATTTCTCTTACGGTCCAGAGCATGGTGCTCCTTCCCGAAAGTAGAAAACAAAAGGGGATTAAAAGGAAAAAATAAGAAAAGGGAAGGGTTTAAAAGTATTCTTTTACCAAAAAAAGGAAAGGGACCACAAAGAATTTGATAGTCCGGGGGTATTTTAAAAATTTCCCTTTTATGTCATGTCATACGAAAACTCTTAACGATTAATTCACACATCAATGATCAATAACTAAAGTGATAATTTTTACTTCCTCATTCTACGAAAATTTTCATAAAATTTTGAAAGTTTAAATAAAGGAAAAAATGTTTGTCTTTTTAAATAACATAACTTATGTCATTTCACTCTCACAAAGAGGTGGGACCCACCATTATTTTTTTTGTCCACTCTCTTTCCTCCTTTATCTATCTTTTTCTTTCTTTTAAAATGTCATAACTTTACATCCTTTAAAATAATACACATTTTTCCCTTAAATAAATGATTGAGATGTTCCATATAACATGATCATATTAAAACATGACATTAGAAGATTAATCCCCAAATGTTTTTCAAATTGTTTAAATAGCAACTATGCATGTTACATCAATCAGGTCATTTTTTAAAGAATTAAACTGATGCAAACTCACTTGAAAACGCCATTTTCGAAAATCCAAACCTAACCACACTGTGTGTGGTCATTTTGGTAACTCTTAGATGCTATGGTAGAAAACTCGGAAATTTGTTACCCAAAATATGACAAAGAAATAAAGAGGTTAACCAATACTTTACAAAAAATAGTAAAACAAAACTTAATAAAATGAGATATTAAATAATATACGTTGTCTTGGAATGGAGTGAAAAGAATTATTAACATTGTGGAAGGCTAATTTTTTTCTATTCATTTTTTTTTTTTTTTTTTGTCTTATATATATATATATATATATATATATATATATATTTCACGAGTTCATGGCTGCTGGTTCAGGTGACATTAATGTATTATGATGAAAAGCTTCAACTTCAAGCCACTTTTGAATAACTTTTTTTAGACTTAAATGACAAGTAGGCACAGTGATCCCACTAATCAGAACTTTTTTTACCATTTCAAATAAATCTCCACACACTTATTCACATAAAAAAAATACATATAGAAAGAACAAAGGATGAAATGTAGCCAAATTAGAATCAGTGATAATTCTTCTTCAATTAATACGTAATGAAAAATAAGTGTTTTAAATTACAATTCATCAGTAAAGCTATGAGAAAATACAATTAACATTGGCTTGAGCTTTCCACATAAAACTGCACAAAACTTTTCCCATCTTTTTTTTCAAATCCTAACCTTACTATTCTTCTCTTTATATGAATATGGAACTATGGTTAGAAGGTATATCTTTTGACACCCCCACCCCACAGAAAAGAGAGAAGGGAATTTTACCTAAAGAACACAGTTTTGTATCAGTGGGATGAGAATTAGAGCTCCCAGAAGATCTTGGTTGCAACTAGAATTTTTTCTCTGCCGTGTGATTCAGGTTCTTTATTGTATATGGTAGGCTTCCACCTCACCGCGCGAGCAATGCCGGCTACTTTGTCAATTACTTCGGGGGCATCCCTCACCACAAGAGTTCCCTCCGGCCGCAACATTCGATCTATTTCCACCATCAAATCAACAAGATTACATCTGCAATGAAGTCGTGAAAAGATCGGGGTGAGCGTAAGAAGAGGAGCCTTGACATTATGGTTAGTGTTGCCACCATGTGGACCTGAGGTTACAGAACTGGACGGTTCCAATAAGATTTCATTCTTGAACAAAAATCCGTTTTTAATGTATTATAGCAGCAAGTTACCCTTTAATTGTTTATGCATAAAAGAACACTTCATGATAAGATTAAAGAAAGGTAAACAAATGTTGAATCAACAAAAGACATCTCAAATCAATAGGTCAACAGCTGAGGAAGCCAGAAGCTTTGACATTAGATTAGCAGTTTAACATGAAAAATACCTGTTTTTACCAGAAGCTGGATCTTTTATAAGTGATTCAATGCTAGCCACATGGATCAGATCATAACTACGAGGGTACGTTGAAAAAGGTTCACACCTGGGAACATATAACCATACAGCTTAGATCGAAGAAAATTCATCCATTACGAATTTAAATACATTTTCAAATACATTACATAAATTTTTTTGACTGAAGATCAGAAAAAAAGTTCGAGAGCTTAAGTACATTAGTTTTCCTTTATAATGATACCTAGAAGATTCTCACTCCTTTTCCAAAGAAAGCTCCCTAAAATACAACTACAAGTTCTATTGAAAAAAGTTTATTATTGCTTAATTGAGCAGAGTTGAGTATCAAATGAGAACTTCATTAGATTGAGACATTCTGATACAAGCATATCTACACACACACATAAAAGATACAATAGAGTAGTAGTTACCAAGAAAAGTAAGCCACAAGCATCATGAACAAGTTAAAACTAGAGTGCAGGAAGCAAATCGTAAGCAACATGATACAGCTGCCAGTTGAATTGGTGTTTTGGCACAAGACAACTATCATTGCAATACACAATTTTCCCCCACAATATATCCTATTTTCAAATCATGTCATCAATGAAAAAAAAGGAAGGTTTCTTTGCCAAGTAGTAAGATATATGCCAAAAGTTTAGAACTCTTAACGATCTTGGATAATCCCTTAGAAAATGCATGAAACTTTCAGCAAAAACTCACCAATCATGATAGACTCCAATAAGGCCTCTGTCAAAGATCACATCAAGAGTCGGAGGCTTTCGAGCTGGAACTACATTCATTACCCACACAGGATCAGATTTTAAGGCTGCTGCAAAACCCCCAAACAATGCATTCATGTCCATGACGTTGCGTACAGCTGGAGTGCCCAACTTTATGTTTAGAGAATTCTTATAGTGTGCAACCCTCCTTAACCAACGCTTAGTGTCCGCCTCATACACATCAACACCATTTTTCAGGAGTGTGGACCTTGGAGGTGCAGCAGTTAGCCTCTCTGGCCACTTGGGAATCATCCCAATAGCATATTCTCCTTTGACAGAAGATGTCCCACTGATACATTTCTTCAATTTGAAGTACCTGCAAAATAACCAAATTAATTTTGTAGTTTGAAGTAAAAAGAGATCTGTTAACAATGATAGCATTCACTCATGTGCTATATATCTATATCGACACTGGACAAGACACAGAGAAGAAAGGATAATAAAAGGAAGAAAACTCAAACTAGCAATAATCTCCAGGAAATTACCAAGCTTGACTTGGGACATCTGAATCATCACATAACTCGAGACCAAATTCATTTTGGTTGGGAAGACACGCATCCCCTGCAGGCTTCTTCCAGATCACAGTGTTACCATCTACAGCAATCAGTTCATAACACAAAGCTCTTGCCACAGCTTGTAGATCGGACCATTCTTTATCTTGTTTAGGCCACTGAACAGGTGGACCAGAGATGACTAAATATCCACCAGGGCGAAGTAATCTATCCACTTCAATGAAATAAGTTGCATCTGCAAGACAGATTTTCTGCATTAGGGAAGTGACAAGTGCGTAGAAGACTGGAAGATATGCATAAGTGAGCTGCAATTAAGAACTTACTGTAGGCTGTAAAAGGGATCAAACACCGAGAACAATGAACTAAGTCAAATCCAAATGCAGGAAATGGGAGTCTACGAGTACCAAGCATAGCAACAAAAGCTGGTATTCCTCTTTCCAAGGCAAATTGTATCTGTGATTTATGTGAATCTCTTGGAGCAAAAGACATTGTTAAAATATTTTGAGATAGTAAATATCCTCCAAAACTAGCAACCTGTAAAAAAAGAAAAGTACTTGCATGTTAAATAAAATCTTTTAAGTTCTCAAAGGGAAACAGCAAAACAGCTCTTACCCCACATCCCATGTCAAGAGCAGTCCTCAGAACACCTCCATTTATTGGAATGTATTGACCGAGTTTTTCAATATATTGCTCTGCTCCATCTGGAAACATTGTACCCCCACCGGGGAATATAAAGTGTTGACCTTCTAGTTTCATCCATCCCTGGTGACCTTTCCTGTCAGCAATCTTGCTGTGTGGCATGTTGTTGTACCATATCTGCACAGAATATATTAATGCTTTAAGATAGATGGATCAATGAGTGACAAATACCAGCAACATTCTAAACTATGGTATGATATGTTGTTGATGACCCTCATTAAATGTAAAAAAGAAAAAGTGTAAAATACAGAAAGAAAAAATCTTATGTACATTACCTGCTCCAATCCATCCTCTAAAAAAACTTTTAACATTACATAGAATAATTATAATGGAAAGCATCTATTTCATAAAGCGAAGAGGGAAACCTCAATTAAGCAAAGGTCCATATAAACAACTACATAAAACATCTTTTTCCCAGATCTCTATCAGGCACAATGAATTTACTCAAGAACAAAGATTTTTCAGATCTCTTATTTAACAAAGGTACTTAACAGAAGAGATTCCACCACATAAAGGGAATTGATTAATTTAACTCCACCTCTTTTCTGTCTTCATTTTTCTTATTCTTCCATGCCTCTATCACCTCTTCCTCACTTTTTTTCACACTGCAAACAGAATTCTAATTTGGCTGATAGCCTCACCTCAAGATTAATAAAGTCGAAAAAACAACCAAATAGACCTCTCCTAAAACATTTCAATTCCTATTATGAAGGGAATCTTTTCTGTCCTAGGGTGTTCTTGAAACAATGTGGACTTAGTTGCTCCAAAACTTGCAGCCAGAAAACATGAATATAGCATTCTGTTAGATCAAGAAGAATTCAAAACTAGAGGCACCCATCAAGTCATCTTCCTTCCAAAAAAGACATATTGACGTTGCATAAGAAGTGATCCTGGCGTGTGACAACATAAATATGAACTCTCACAACCCAACAGCATAATTATTTTCCTACTTTAAACACAAAGACATATCAACTACTTAAGCATCATACTGGCAACAAGGTCCAGGATCCAGAATTAAACTAAAAATGCAGTGTCCTTCTCAAGACTCAAACTCCAAAACACTTACAAGAACCACATACTAACAAATTCAACTCCAAATAAGAGCTCTATCCAGTCTTAAACTAAAAATCTACAAAAAAAAAAAAAAAAAAACTCCTTAGCCCTTTCCTCCAAGATAAGCTGATTCACCAAACACCACAACTCCTACAGCATTAAACATAACAAGGTTCCATCACCCACATCTAAAATCACCACAATTAACTTAACCAGTGATCTCGGGTTTAAGTCTTATGGAATGCGTTAAAATTTGATAGGAATAACTTGGATGAACCAATGGATAATATTCATCTAAAAAAACACCACAATTACCAAAAAAAAAAAAATTTACTAACTTTCCATTATTTTCTCAGCACACAAACAAAAACAATGAACTAACACCACACCTTGTGCAAGCTCTCAGGCCACTGCACCGGAATCTTGTATCCATTAGGCGGCGGAATCAAGCAGAGGGGAGTGTTCTCCGGCGGCGGGCAATGCCTCTCCCTGTAGTAGTTCATCTCTCTACTGAGCTGGCTATTCAGCCTCGGATCCTCACATGGCATGTGGTCCACTTCTTCGGCGGGGCAAGCTTCAATGGTCCGACCCGGCTGTTGACCCGTCTCAATCACCGCCACAAGGCGGTGCCGCTGCCGCGGGTCTGCGCCGGAGAGAAGGAGGGTCTGGCGGCCGGAGGCCGCCATGGAGTCGCCGAGAGGGGTGTAAACGAGGACGAAGAAGAGGAAGACCAAGAAGAACAACATTGCTGTGACAAGGTCCAGGACCCGCCATTGACGCGGGTTGTGGTGGTGGTTGCTGTTGCGCTTGGAAGGTGGTGAATTGGAGTGACCCATTTGGGAAGAAGGTGGATCTGATCAAACCACCATCTGGGTCTTGTGTTTCAGTGCAGTTTGAGATTAAAAATAAGTGCTTTTTGTAGGAATCAAAAGTGATTGCTTGGTGGGGTGTTTCTCAGCTCTTTTTTGTTTGTAGAGTTAGAGAAAAGATGTAACTAAGTGTGTGTTAGAGAGTGAGAGTCTCTTGTGGTTTTGGTAAATGTTGTTATGGTTTTTTTTGGGTGTGAGATTTTGTGGATGATGCAGGATCTGATTTGCTCAGCTCATCTGTATTTTGGAATATAATTTTTTCAGTGTGGCCGTGTTTCAGTCTCTTGTGGTTAATGGCATTGCAGATATGTTTATTAGCACACGCATGACATGAATATAATATTATAAGCCACTGGCTGTTCTGATCTAGTAGTGAGATTGTAACAAACAACCATGAAAAATATCTAGAGAATATTAAGAGGGTAAAATGTGTGTCATTTTAAATGATGTAAAGTTGTGTTATTTTAAGATAGAATAAAAGATAGATAAAGAAGGAGAGAGTTGACAAAAAAAAATTAAAGATGTAGGTCCCACCTCTTTGTGAGAGTGAAATGATATAAGTTATGTCATTTAAAAGGATAAATATTTTTCCCATATTAAGAACCCAAGTTTAGATTATTTAAGGGAAAAGTATTTTTTCGTTCATCGAATATAAAGTTATCTCCATTGACCGTCATTGTAGGATTATAAGATTAAAAAATTATAATGATAAAGACTAATGTAATACTGCAATATATTATGATTACAAAAATATCTTATTTTCCGCCCCAAAATGACGTCATTTTGGGCTCACAAGAGATAACTTATCTACGGAGAAATCATTTACCCATTATTATAATGGGTTTCGATTTTCTCATGTCGCATGAGAAAATTTTCTCATGTTGTAGACACATCTCATGTGGGGTCCACATCTATTAAAAAAAAAAAGACAAAAGAAAATATTGCACGAAAATTGAAGGGTAACTAGTAGGAGAAAATAACTCTCATACGACATGAGAAAATGTTTTCTCTATTATAATACGATTTGTTTTTTCTAGAGATAACTTTTCTGTATTGAGTTTGAGATGATATTATTTTGGGGCAAAAGTTAATATGCTTTTGTAATTTAATTTATTTTAGGTTTGTAATAGTTTTTGTCATTTTAATTTTTTAGTTCAAAACGATGTCATTTTGAAAATAAATGTAAATAACTTATTTTAAGACATTGTATAAACATTTTCTGATTATAATAAGGGTAAAGTGTGTGTCATTCAAAAGATGTAAAATTGTGTCATTTTAAGAGAGAGAAAGAGTAGATAAAGAAGCAGAGAGAGTTGACAAAAAAAAATAAAGGTGTGGGTCTCACCTCTTTGTGATAGTGAAAGGATATAAGTTGTGTCATTTAGAAGGATAAACACTTTTCCGTTATAATAATGGAGAAAGATCAAATAATAAGTTTTAGGAATAACTTATTCTGGTTTTTTTTTTTCATGTTTATTTTGCCTACCAATCTCCAACGTTGATCATAATTTCAAGAGGAGAAAGAAATAATGTATACACTAGTTGAGATTTTGATTTAGTGGTGTTGGAGAGTGATTGATATGAAAAAAGATAGGTAGAATAATATATTGCTAAGTTTAATATGATGTATTAATATTTATCCAACCTACATCTAACGTTTTTTTTTTTTTTTGGAGATATTCATCTATCGTTTTAAAATAGTGATATAAGTTGATCCTCTGCCTATAATACTTCATCTTATATATAGTTAATTGTTTTTAATGACGTAATATATTGATGGTGCTAACAAGATTTAAACTTATTACGTAGTTATCAGAGTAAGGTAAGATTTCCACATTATTAACACCAACTAAAAATTTGTTGGAACAGAGACTACTCACTATTAGAACAATTAAATAATTACTTTAGAGAAATTTGAATAATAGATTCACCTAAGAATAAGAGTAAGGTATCTACTAAAAAAATAAATAAATAATAATAAGCTTGACAAATGTCGTTGAACTTATCGTAGACAAAGTAAGAATCCAGTGGCTCGAGCTCAATGGTGTAATTAACAGCCAATCATACAGAGACACCTTACCCAATTTAATGAAGTGTAATTTTTTTTTAAAAAAAATTACCTTGATATATTGTAATTGAATTAAATTAATGAGATTATAAATCTTGAAATCAATATTTGATATGATTATATTACCTAAGACTCAATATTTGAGTCTGTTGGTTCATTTCTTCATAAAACAAAAGCCATTATTTATCTTAAAAAAAGATATGCTCAGTAAATAAGAATAACGTTTAGCCATGTCAATAAAGGGGAAATCATTTTAAATGAGGTAAAATTGTGTCATTTGAAGTGAGAGATATATATAAAGGAAGAGAGAGGGTAAAAAAATATAAAGTTGTGGATTTCACCTCTTTGAGAGTGAAAGGATATAAGTTATGTCAGAGTAAAAAAATATAAATAAAAAGGAGGAATCAATTATGAGGAATTGATAAGAACATTTCTTATGGATATAAATATACTTAAATTTTTTTTCCATGGTCATGACTACCGTGACATGATAGTAAAGCTTTCAAAAATGTAACATGGCTCGATATTGCTGCATCGTGGTGTTGACAAAGATTAATTATGTGTGTTTATCACGGTGTTTAGGGCTTTTTGTTCGTACAATGTAGTGAACTTCTGAGTCCTGTTTCATACTGAACAATTTCCGTTAGTGAGTTCATATAAACATTGGCTTGTGTAGAGTGGTGGTGAATATTCTTTGCTTGCAGGAGCAAGAAAAGTAAAGAATTTGTTGTTTGCAGAATTGCTATCAATTAATTGCCCTATATTTTTTCAGGACAATTTCAAGTGTTTGAGTTATCTTGTTTTCAGGAAAAACATAAGAAATTATTGTTTCTGTATGTAAACATTTGTAATTTTGTTCTCTCTTATATATATCATGATACTGGGACGTTTATTCACAGTACCATAGTGTTGGTGTCAGTTATTGTTGAACAAATCTAAAATCTAAAATTTAATAGAAAGTAACTTTTAAAAGTATTATTACAGGAGAAAAGTCCCTATAGTTTTAACTTCTATCTAATAGCATAGCGGTAAATAGCAAAATAACTATGAAATGAATATCATGGAACAAATTAATATAATGTTTTCAATGTATTAAATTTTTTTTAATGTTTTCAACTATGAAAGAGTATATACAAGAAATATGATATTCTTAGTTTCAAATGTTCCTGGTGCGAATCTAATATAATTATGCAGTTTCGAGAGTACAACAAAAACTATTTTTTTTCTTTCTTCAGAAATTTTGCAAAAATTAAAAATAGGATCCAATAGTTAAAAAACGATAGTAAAAATATTTGGTAGTAAGAATATCCTACCTCAAATAATAATAGGAAATGAATATCTTGAACAAGTTAATTTAGTGTTTTGATTCTTCAAAATTTTTTTTTAACGTTTTCAACTATGAAAGAGTATATACAAAAGGCAGCCGTATATGTTGTTAAATGTTGCATAAATGTACGTTTGCAACCTTTACCCACCACAAGGTAAGGCAATGTTCAACTAACTTCGGTGTAACATAAGCTGTCCAGTAGCTATGAACAGTGGCGGAGCCACTTGCTTTGTGGGGGTGACATTGGCCGAATTAAATTTTAACAAATTATATTTATCATGTATAATTATATAATTAATTATAATTTACCCCAACGTAAAATTATAATTTGACCCAGACTAAAATTTATAATTTGACCCTATCAAAAAATTAAAATATATTTGGTAAAAAATTTGGGTAAGTTATATTAAGTTATTTGTTCCATTTCCATTTATTTAAAAAAATTAAAATATATTCAATAAAATTAAAAACATTTAATAAAATTATAACTCTTTTTTATGTTTCCTTCTCAGGTGTTTAGTATTTAATATAATTTAAATATATTATGATATTAATTAACTAAAATTAAGAAAAATAAATACACATATAATATTTTGGCCCGGGCTCCGGTTGGGGTCTGGCTCCGCCACTGGCTATGAATATACAAAATAGCAACCGTGGTCCCGTTATCATCAATGCATAATCACAGTTTTCTAATTAATGACCTAAGATTGAAGTCGTGCTTGATAAGATTTGATCTCAGCAACATGGACCTAACATCCCCATCAAACTCCCTTCCAGTTTCTAGAGCCCTTTGAAAGGTGGCATTCCTTTGATCCGCATGTCGTGCATACAAAATTTTGTTGTGTGAATCAATTCGAGCCTGCAAGGATGCAATTAGATACATAAGCAATGCATAAAAGATGAGTTGCTTAAACCCCCGGAAATTTTTTAGAGGTTAAAATGAAAAATAGTTCCTCTAAAGTGAATTTGGCTGTAAAGTGTACAAGTAAAAGTATATCCACTACTGAGTTTTAGTGGCTTATAATCACCATTAACTTCAAATTAGATCAAAACATTCTTACTTGTGAGCTTTACAGACAGACTCATCTTAGATAAAGCCTTATCCAGGTAAAATAAGCATTTGCTACTTTAAATTCACCAAAAGGTATTTCCCTACTGTCAAAAAATTAGTCGAATGAAATACAAAAATTGTAGATTGTTGCCATTATAAATTAAACCTGGTTGGTCAACAGAAAATTGAGGAAAACAATACATGGTAGCTTCAACCACACCTGTATCTGGTTATCAGTAATCAAAGCCTCAAGTTCCTTTTCAAGTCCAGTAACAGTTGTCTTGAATGCATTAGCCATCATGTGTAAATCAACAGACACAAATGGGTGTGTATACTGGATCAGGGCTTTGTGACGGATTAGATCATAAAGTCTCTCAACATGGTCGTGCAAATGTATGTCAAGCAATAAGTTTGCTTTAAGTTTCCCTAGGTACTCCAGACACGATGCATAATGGCTGCAAAGAGGAAGATATCAATATTTACCAAGAGAAACGTTGGAAGGAAGGAAAGCGGAACACACAACAAAAAAAGTCTAGTAACATGCCTGCCAAAAGTAGTCAAATGGGGTAAATATTAAAAGTGCAACCACTTTTCACCAACACAACACCATAGAAAACACTGTTTTGAAAAGTTGTTAGTTTGCAGGGAGTAATTTACCTTGTTAACAATAAAAGATTCCCGTATTACACATACAACATTCATCAATTTATTACATCTAAGCCAATCATGATTCATAAGAACTATCCAACCCCAGACACCATTCTCAAATAATAGCATTCACCATGTCCTCCAACACTACCTCTTAAAAACAAGAATAAAAGATTCCGGCAATAGACATAGAACATCCATCAATTTATCACATTAATAATCAACCATAAGAAACAGTCAACCCCAGACATCAATGTCAAGTCTGTGAGCTCTTTAACACTCCACCATATTAACAAGAACAAAAGATTTCTGTATTCATCAAGTTAACATAGGGCCACTTGTTTGTTCTTAATTAAAGGAAAAAGCACTTTTTAAATAAAAACACGTTTAAAAAATTTATAATAATTAGATACATCTTTCTTTAAAAAAAGGCAAAAAATCAAAAAATAAAGTTGTTAAGTGCTTTTCTCATAAGCGAAAAAATAGAAGCTATATCATAAAAGCACTTTTTTAAATAGCATAAACAAACAGCTCCTACGTCAATAATTGTTTAAAGAAATAGCCAGCCCCAGATACCAATGATAAGTAATAGCATTCTCCATGCATAGTGCATACATTCCAATCCATTTCCTTTTAAACCTAGGTCATTTACATACATATGCAGCCCCAATTCAACCAAATTGGAGTCTTCATAAATCTGTTTTTAATTCAGTTAGGCAAGAAAAAGAAAAGGAGATGAGTAATGATCACTCTGCAGAGAAACAATAAAGAGAGCCAACTTGCCTTGAATAAAAATCATTTATCAGTTCCCTTACTTCAGGTACTAACTCTAAGAAATTCCGAAATTGGGTATTGTCTATGACTTTGCTCTGCAAATATAAAAATAAAAACAGGAAGAGAACATAGTCAATATCTTACAATGTTCATTTAGAAGCAAATAATCATTAGAGTACATGCCTTTAACTCTGTCCGATCAAATGTAGCAAGGGCACAAAGTCCCCCATAGGTTGCAACATCTTGAGGCGCAATTACTTCATTGTAGTGACTCCCTAGTTCTGGGCCCGTTTCTACAAACTGCATCATATAATGAAGACAATGTAACCAAAAGTTATGAACAATAAGGTTAACAGGTTATCATCAAACAATGATACATGAATATTGAATCCTCAAACTATTACTGAGGGATTTCACATCTCATGCAATTATCATAAGAGTGCTCATGTTGATTCCAAGCAGATGTAAAGTGACAAATATAGATTATGGGAGAATTCAACCATGGTAAAAGTTGACAGGGCCAATATTCTTTCTTTTTTGGTGTATTCTAATGATATAATCCCTATTAATATTGGCATAAGTCATAATAAATGGCAAATGTGCTTTCTCTTCAAGTTGGTAATTAAGACAAAAACCACCAACTCACATGTCAGATCAAACTCCAAAACGAACTACTAAAAAACTTTCAAGCTGGTCTCTGACTCCCTGTCACTCATTATCCAGTACATTATCTCCATGAATGCATTTTTCTTTACTCCTTTGAAGAAGAAAAAAATAAACTTTAGATATCGCCTCCATCCATACAATAATTACTACCATAGCCCAAAATACTTATGCCAGAACAAAGGACAAAACCAACACCATAAGATTTCATCAATGAAAGCTGTTAAAGATTGGTATTATTGATTGATAAATTCATAACAAGCTCATTCTTGAACCAAGAAAAATTCCTCGCCATAACCATTAATCAAGGACAGATTTTTCCTCAAGCACCATAAGATTCTCATTATTGCAATCCCCCTTCATGATTGATCTATCCTCCTAGCTAAGTGCCTGTTTGGATCCTCTCTTTTTTAAGCTAGAAACTACTTATAAGCATAAGCTAGGCCAAACAGGTTTTGGGAAAAGCTCTTATAACAAAAAGCTCTTTTTTCATAATGAAGAAAAAAAGCTGAAAACTAAAAGCTCTTAGGAGGAGCTTTTTTTTAAGCTCTTATCTGTTTTTCTTGAATTGTGTGCTTTTTTAATTAAATGAAGAGTGATAAAGATGGAGAGAGATAATTTTCTTGAAATATGTGCTTTTAATTAATTTTTAAACTAAAGTTTTTATGTAATTTCCAAACAGCTTTTAGCTTATTTTTTTAAGCTTTTTTTTTAGCTTTAGCTTATAAGTAGCTTCTAGCTTTAAAATAAGAGAATCTAAACAGGCTCTAAAATTATGCCATCAGCTTTCAACAAAAGAAAAGCTCTCATCGCAAATGCAAAGCAGCAAGCACAATCCAATATGAATATCACAAGGATCAGGAGCAAACCTTTCGGGCAGCAAGCTTGTACTTTTTGGCCACTAGATTGGACAACCCTGCAGCACAACGGAGCTTTGCAACTGTTATCTGGTCAAGAGCCTCCGGTGTCTGTTCTGCCTTGCCAACATAGCTTGTAACATGAGGAAACTGACCCATCTCGATGCTGACAAGAATTGCATTCATACACATATGAATAATGTGCTTTGATGTAGTGCAATAATCCCGAGTACGAGCAAAGCTCTTAAAAGCATCCCCTAACTGACCATGAGCATAATAAAAGTCCCCAAAATCATTGTATCCCATTCTTATGCTTTCTTTAATCAAATTTGTCTGCACAATTGAAAACTAAGTTGAAGGAATACATAGACAAAAGCAGCAAAAGTGATTTAATTAAGGTCATACTCATACTATTATCATATACAATACACAGTTTCTAAACTACCCACCCATCTAGTTTCTTTACCATGCCAGAAAAATGTTTTTTTAAAAAATAATGTAAAAAAAAGTTCCTATATGTATCTCTAGCACACTCAAATCAAACCTCCAAAATCAAAAGCAACAAAATCCAAAATAAATAATAAAAATTAATTTAAGAAAAGAAAAATCGAAACCGTTGATTATAGAAGAATTAATACCCTATAGGCATTGAGTTCATTCTCGAGCTTCTCCTTCTTGAGCTCGGCCCTTCGATCAACGGCGTCGCACCAAGCGCCGTCGACGGCGTAATCAGGGCCCAAACGGCAATCGATCTTGTGAGCGACTTCTCTTAAGAGCTGCGTGTTCTCTCCCTTCTTGATCTCGTCGTAGGCCATGCGAAGCGCCTCCAGCTGCACGGCCGAGTTGTCGCCGCAGTGATCGGCGATGAAGAGGAGGCGCGCGATCTTGGTGCGACCGGCGTAGAGGCTCGCGTAGGCCTCGATGTCGAACTGGTCACCGCTGATAATCGGACGGTGGCTCCGCTTCTCTCCGTCGTCTCCGTTGGCGTAGATTTCGTCGATCATGGCACCGGAAGAATCGTCGTCGGCGTCCATGTGTGGGAAGAACACTAACGGAGAAAGTCCGAATTGGGGTTAGGGTTTTTGTCGTCTTTCAATGGTGAGCGTGCGTGTGTTCTTTGTAGTGAGAGTGTAAGTCTTCGATGAAATGCATGTCATTGTTGACCCAACGGTTGAACTTATTTGAGTTTCTAACATACATACCAAACATTTTTTTTTTCGTATGCCACATACCAAACATTTTAGTACTATTAAGTTTGGAAACATAATATCTAAGCTTACTTTGAACAATTTTATCTGCGGTCTGTTTTTTCTACGGGTTATTACAGATATATGGAGTAAATCTAATATGACGTCATTTTGGATGGAAATTATGGTTTTTTTATAATTTTAATTTATTTAAGGGATATAATAATTTTTATATATAATTTTTTAATATTTTACCAATACCAAACTAAATAAATAACTTATTTGCAGTAATTGCAGAAACATTTTTTCTTTTTATCTAATGTTGGATATCATTTTAGAGTTTAACAATACAAAATTAGAATGATATTCTAATCCTAAAATAAATTAAATTTATAAAAGTACATGATTTCCATCCCAGAATACCGGTGTTTCGGTGATGAACAATAAATAAAATTATCTAAAATAATTTTAGAAAAAATAAACACATTAAGTATATTTAATTTTGGGTTTTATTAAGTTTATGCTGTTACAAAGAAGTTAAGTATACTTAATTTTGGCTTCTATTAAGTTTATGTTGTTACAAAGAAGTAAAGTATATTTAATTTTGGCTTCTATTAAGTTTATGTTGTTACAAAGAAGTTATCTTCAGTTGACGCTTCAGGATACTGTTCCATATTATCCTGAAAAGTATACAAGTGCTTCACCGAAATAATGTCTTTGCAGCTGCTTAAAAGACATGTTTCCCCTTAAATTTTGTTGCACAAACACATCTCGATTGTGCGTAACTCTCAAAAATTGTTTTCACTTATTTTATAAGCATTTCAAATAGCTAACCCATAATAATTGAATTAATAATAATAATAATAGAATCAGGATCATTTTATACCAGGGTAAATTACACTTTTAATCTTGTCCGTTAATTCCACTTATATCTAAGGGCTCAAATTTTTTAATAATATGAATCATTGGATACAAGTGGATCAATGTAAAACTTCTAACTCTTCTTACAACGGTGTAATAATATTCTGCTTCATAATAATAATAAATATAGATGCATATCATACACATTACACTCTCAATTTCGATTATTGGTCGTATTTATATTTAAAGATTCTGTTTTATTAGACATTTAAATCGTTACATACAAATAAAGTAGGGTTTCTTTTTTCTCACTTTACATGCACTAACATCTCTCATATCATAGACACAATAAACAGTGAAATCCACTTTTTGTTAAAAAAATAAAAGCAAATATCTTTTTTGGTCCTCAATAAAAAACACAGAACTCGTTTTAATCCCATAGAAAAAAAGTATCTATATTAATCTTTTTCTAGGAATTAAAAGGGTCTTATATGAATTTCAGAGAGACCACAATTTCAAAGAACTAGAATTTTAGAGGAACCATAAGTCGCCTTTTTTTTTCTCAGGATTAAATTGGGCCTGTGTTTTTTCTTCTTGGGATAAAAAAAGTATTTATTCAAATCTCCAACAATATAAAAAATGATTTCTCAATAAATTAATAATCAAGATTTGATATAAAATTTCTTATTCTTATATTGCTGTGAGAATAATGCTACCCAAGATTAAATCGTTAGGTTTATATAATATTGACAATGAATTAACAAAGAATGAAAAATCATCAAAAGGTTGAACAATATCAACTCAATTTTGATTAGAGTTTAACTGTCAATTGACAGATGAGTTTAATAGGTTTGAAAGTATAATGAATATAAACCACGTGGGTGGGTGTGATGGTTCAGTATCTAGTCCTTAAGCAAGTGGTTGGGGTTCGAACCCCAACTCTTGTGAATGGAAAGCATTCCGTGGTCGGCTTTTTACTGTTTTGTGCGTTGACGCGGGACGAGGGATTAGTCTCATAGCTATCGGCTATGGGATGTAATCCAAATATATATTTATATATATATAATGAATATTGAGTACAAGTTGAAAAGGGCTTTGGATATTAACGAGTCTTTATTTAGCGGAATGAAGGTTATGTATACTTTGTTTTTTAGTTGCACTTGTAGAACTATATTTATCAGAATCTTATACACATTTTATCTTTTCTGTTTTCCTGTTCTATATTCGTCTCATTAATCTACATTATTCATTGGTTACATGGTACTTCTTTTTCACTTCAACGTTTCAATTTTAATTTTTAGACATTTGGTTAATTGGATAACTTCTCATTTGATAGCTTTCTAATAGATTTGGTCTTTTGGAGAACCATTACATGATAGACAAGCCTCACATAAAGGGGAGAAACAAAAAATTATGGGCTATTAATTGCTGTAAAGAAATTTTCACTTTGGACCCACCCACAATAACTGGGGTTGGAAAAGAATAGAATTCTATAGAGAAATTTTTTTTGACAAGAAAAGAAAAATACACAAATCTTGTGATCCCAGAAAGCATATCAAATTAGAGCTTTCTGTGTTGATTTTGGTCATGGGGTGGTGCTGTCCAATACTGTTTGACTGCATGTAGTACCTTTTCTCTTTGGTGAGGTCCCTTTTCATGGTTTGCAAGTCTAGTATCCCATTGCATTGCTTCTGCAAACTTTTGCACCTTCATCAACACATCCACATCATCACGCAAGATTACACTACCTTGTGGCCTCAAAATCCGATCCATCTCAAGAAGAATGTCCTCCATGTTGCATCTGTGACAACATTGATTTGATATTATAAAGTTATTTAATAGAATCACTATTGAAATAGTTATTTGTCCATATAACTTTTTAGCTAACCAAGTTGACAATTTTACCTGTTCTGGTAGAGGCTAAAAATTGAATCACCATGTATGAAGTCATAAGTTCGTGGGTAAGTAGACATGGCTTCACACCTGCGAGGAGACAAAAGTAGTTGGTAATAAACTTCAACTACCATGTGCTGAAAAAGTGTTAAGCGGCATAGGTTTGGTTTCAATCCAAGATAATACTAGATTGAAAATAAGTGTATCTTTGAAACAGTTTCCTGTCGGTAGTAAAGGACAAAATTTGGTAGCACTTGTGTTAAGCATATAAGCAGAGATAATCAGCTATTAAACTCTCTTTTTCCATAAAAATGGTATTAGTGTGGGATTGACTAAGATTCTTTTAATATAATCAACATTAGCTATGCCCCTGAGGGCAAACTTTGGAGCTGCGATAAAATTGCTCCTTATTATTGGAATGTCACAAGTTCAAGTATGAGAAATAGTGTTTTTTAACATGAGACATCCTTATGACTAGAATGTCACACTTTTAAGGCCGAAAAATAATTGTCTTTTAATGTGAGACATGCTGCTACTCTAATTAGTTACTCAGAGGGGCATGTTTGAATTATGTTTTGAAAAATAGCTTTTGAGTTTTCAGAACAAAAAAAACATAAAAATCCGTTTGACAAGGCCTGTTTCATAAAAATAATTTTAAAAATTATAATTGTTTTTAGGTTTTATAATCAAATTTAGAGAATATGTATCAATTGTTCTTATTTTGTGTTTTGACTTTTAACTTAAGAAAAAAAATAGAAAATACTTATTTCATTAACTACTCTACAAAACAGTTTTAAGAAGAGAAAACAAAACACAATCAAACCGATTCTAGCTTCTACTCAACTAACTAAATTGCATGCCTTTAATAAACTACTATACTTTTCCCTAGAATGAGTCTCTCACCTCTAATTTACCCATTAAGCAAATGGAAGAAAGACATACCAGTTCTGATAGGTTCCAATTAATCCACGTTCATATATGACACCAAGTGTGTTGATCTCAGCCTCAACAGGGACAATGTTCATGACCCACACAGGATCATCACTTAGTGCAGCTGCAAAGCCTCCCAAGTAAGCATTCATATCAAGTAGATTACGGTATCTCCCACGTTCAGCTAGCTGATAGTCCACGGTCTTGTAATATGCTACTCTCTTCTTCCATAACTTGGAATTTTCTTGGAACTTGTCAGCTGTAATTCCTTTCAAACTTCCACTACTAATCCTTGGGGGAATTGATGTTAGTCTCTCAGGCCAATTAGACAATGCCCCGCCACTAACATCTCTGACATCATTTACCTCAGGCATTGGTGTCAAGCAGGTATCCATTTTAGTGTACCTAAAATGAGAAAAGAATGTTGAAGATAGCAACAATAGAGAAAAAGGTGCATAAAAAAGAAAACAAGCATTGGAGGGGGCCCAAAAGAATCTTCTCTTTTGAGCTGATCAACAAGATTCAAGAACCTAAAGGAATGGAGTAAGAAACAAGGTGTAAAAATGCAACTCAAGCTTATAATTACACTGACTACTCTCTTTATCATACTAGTGGTTTTGGTATCACTGGTAAACTCTCTTTGGCAGCAAGCATAATTTGCTTTTACCCTTCAAAAAAGATAAACTGCAAAAGCTATGCCCCAATAGCAAAACCAATAGCATGAGGGTCTAACATATTACATTATCATAGAATTATCCGGTTAACATGTTAATGACATCAATTGCAAATATAGTTATGAAATGCGGATTGCGGCCTGAAGTGGCCAACACTTAAAATCCTATAGCGTTATTGCGGGATGTGATTGCGGAAATAGCGGAAAATATATATATATATATATATATATATATATATATATATATATGTGTGTGTGTAACATAATAAATTATTAATAAAATAATAACACCTAAAAAAATACAAATAATACTTTACTGTTTTACCTTAGTTACCTTTTAATGATGCATTCTTTTTTTGGATACAGAAATAGTTTTACCCTCTGTTGCGGATAAGAATCATTCTTTTTTTGGATACAGAAATAGTTTTTAGCAAGAATCATTCTTTTTTTGGGATACACAACATAGAGGCAAAAAGGGAGAGTGGCTTAGGGTTAAAACCATAAAAAGGCACTGTGGCAGCAAGATTTGGCGGCAAATGCAGCCGCAACAACCGCTATTGCGATTTGGTGCGGTGCGGCGAAGCTCCGCGAAGCGCAACTGGCGCGGCTTGCGGCGCAATAGCGCCGCTATTGACTACTATGATTGCAAATCAAGAAAATGCCATATTACCATGCTGTGTCTGGATCCTGTGCCTCACAAAAGGGTCTATTCTTGTAGACCTTTCTTGTTATTTTGCAATGAATATGATTGGTAGGCTTCTGCCATATTGCAAGGTCATCCTTCTGTACCAATTTTTTCCAGCATAGACTTTTTGCCACTTTCTCAATTCCATCCTGTTCATCTTTGAGACTCTCACGAGTCCTCTCCCATCCTTTCCAACGATGCTCCCAGTTTATTGGTGGCCCTGATAGAATCCAATAGCCACCAGGACGTAGTACTCTATCAACTTCAGTCAAATAAATTCCCTCTGCAAAACCAGAAATTAACAAATTTAGTGTCACATTCACACAAACTAACTAACTAACTGGCTTCATTAAAAAATGTGAAATATGATTATGTTCAAAGAATGGATGTACCATACTGGCCCCAGGGAATAAGGCAACGTGAACAGTGAGCCATGTCAAATGCTCTTGAAGGGTAAGGAAGCCTAATTGAGGCAAGAACTCCAATCAATGCAGGAACTCCTCTTTCAAGACCAAATTGAACCTGAGCTTCATGTGTATCTCTTGGTGCAAATGACACTGCTATAATGTCACGTGACAGAAGATAAGCTCCCCAACTTGCAACCTGAAAAATATGTCATACACAAAGATTGAAATTCTGCTAATTAAAAACGTCTAAGGTGGTTGGTTAGTGGTATGTTTCAAATCTTTAATAGATGCACACATTCCATTAAGGTGATGTTAATGAATGTGACTACACAAATGGAACATGTTTTGACATCACATAAAAAATAAAAGGCAAAAGAGGATACCCAATCAAAATGTCTTTGTAATAAACTTATCCCAATTGTTATTATTACGTGGGGAGAAAAAGTTGAAGTAACTTATAAATCAGGTGAGGGAAGCATGATTAGATGGTTGCGTAGTGATCAACATCTATCTCTATTATTATGATTATGATTAGCACTAAGTGAATTAGAAATACATTTATTAGTAGTTCAATAATGAAAAGTTTTATCAAATCTTTAAGCAAAAATTCTTCATGCTTTCAATTGAATAAGACAAGACAGAAAGAAAAATTATCTTAGTACACTCTGTCTTTTACTTCTCTTTGATCAAAATGGCACTTTACTTCAGTTTGAAGAATTTGAGTAGATTGTTTTGCAAACTAGTTCCAGGTGATTCCCATTTTTTTCTTTTCTCTCTCACAAGAGGACAAATTATTGTTCAGACTTTACTGTTTCCAACATCCCTCAAGACTTTATCTATAGCTGCATTTCCAAATAAGGTTTTCATTCACCATACAACATCACAATAAATTTTTTACGCATAATATTTTGTGGGTCCACATCTTTTGAAGCAAAAAAAAAATTATGACAAATAAAATAAATCTTTATAACATAACACAATCACTTTTCCTACCATATAACTTTTATAAAATCCATTCATGTTCATCTACAGCGAGATCCTTTGAGATTATATAATGTCAAAGAAAACTTAGTCACACGTTTAGGATTGGACAGCCTACTAATATACTAAAAATAAAATATTACATGATTGACATATAGGCAAAAGATTAGAAAATATTAAACATACAAAAATAAAAAGTCAAACATGGAAAATATTATAAAATAGATTAAAAAATTATGAGAACATGCTGAAACATAAAAAAAGTTGTGGGATTTAACCAGTTTTCTATCTGTTTCAACCAAGGAAGGAAACAAAAAATAAAAGGGAAACATCAATTTTCATTTCTTACGCCCACTTGATCTTTCGAATCATATATTCCCATAAAAACCAATTATCTCAAAGACTCAAATTAATATATATATATATATATATATATATATATATATATATATATATATATACACACACACACTAGCATTTATGATTTAGAATCCCAATTAACTTACATTCTCTTTTGATTTCTCAAACATTCCAAATCAGACAAATTCAAATTAACACCAACACCAAAATCCTCTAAAAATGTTTTAAAAAAAATTGAAATATAAAATAAAATTCTCAATTTGTCAGGTCCACCCTTGAAAGAGTGGGGCAGTCACACGCAAAGGGTTCATTATTCTATTAAGTAGTTAAACTACCCGTAGCGGCCAGGTGAACCATCCGGTCCGGTTCACCAAGACGAACCGGACGATTCAACAATCAAAAACAACAATCATAAAATTGCATAGTTTCTAACGTCTGTTTTGCAAAAATTAAAAAAAATAAAAATAAATTTGGATTGTTTTATAAACAAAGAGGCTAAAATTGAACAAAAAAAAGGCACTAGGAAAGAATTAAAGAACTAACGATTCAAGAACTAACGAACCGGGCAAGCGGTTCAAGAACATGCTTACATATACATACCCCACAACCGGTGTCTATGGCGGTTCTGATGGACCCATCTTTAAGGTTGATAATCTTTCCGATGTCATCGATGTACGCGCTCGCGCCATGTGGAAACATGGTCCCACCACCAGGGAAAGTGAACCGGTCCCCTTCGAACCGGACCCAGTTCTGGTTTTTCTTCTCTATCGTCAACTCCTTGTGCGGCACGTTCGCATACCACACCGAGTCGCGACTCGCCGGCCACCGGAGCGGGACGCGGTACCCGACCGGAGCAGGAATTCGACACCGCAGAACCTCCTCCGGCGCCGGGCAGTGCCTCTCCCGGTACATCAGCATATCACGTGGGAAACCCAGCGACCTCTGCACGTCCTCGCATGGCGTGTACTCGGACAGCGAGGCGTTGCACGGAGGCGCGTGGAAAACACGCGCCGCCTCCTGCGGCGGGTCCGGAACGTAGTGGTGGGCGGAGAAGTCGAGGTTGGGCGATTGGGCTGATGGGTTGGAGGTGGAAGTGAAATTGAGATTGAGGTGGGGGCATACGCGGCTGCCGGAGGAGAGGGTGTCGGAGATGGCGAGGGTGGCGGCGGTGGGGGAGTTCTGCCAGAGGCCGAGGAAGTAGAAGGTGATGCAGAGGATGACGGTGAAGGGGATGAGGAAGAACCATGTGAGGATCCTGTTGTGTTTCTTGAATGTGAAGTTCTGAAGAAGAATTGACCAGTTGGCCATTGATGGTGGTGGTGGTGTTGGTGTTTCTTTCAGTTGTTCTTGATCATTCACAGTGAAGAAAGAGAGAAAGAACAGAAACAATATAGAGAGAGAGAGAGAGAGAAAGAGTGGCCAAGTGTGGTGTTATGAAGGCTTATATGTTATGTTTTCATAGAGTGCTGTTAGGTGGAAGACACGCTTATATATATATATATACAAATATGTATATAGAGAGAGAAAGAGAGGGTGTGAATTGTGATGTTGTTGAAGATTTGGGAATCGATGAAGAAGAGAGAGAGAGAGAGGGTATTGTTTCTTGGTTTGAACTAAGTGAGCGTGTGTGTGTGTGTGTCTGAATTGTGTAGATGATGAATGGATTGTTGTGTTGTAAACCTGTAATGGCATTAAGCAATTTGGGAAGCACATAGTTACGATTCTATGCTTCTTTTTGGGTTTTATTAATTTCATAGCAAAAGAGATAAATTATCTCATGTCATATAAATAAATTTGTGGGCTCCATCACTTGAAAAAAAATTTGACACAGTTATCGAATGGTGTGTAAGAGAAAAATTTACCACATGTAACATAAAAGTAGTTTTACCTTCTTCTTTTTTTTAACTAATTGCAAATTTTTATGTTACCAATATTTACGTTTTTTTTTTTTTGTTATCCTCCTTTTTAAGTCTATCAGATTAATAATGCTTTAATTTCAATTTATACCATCAGATCAAATTAATTATTACAATAACATCAAGAATCAAACACAATATAATGGATATGGAAACAAAATTTTTTTTTTAAGAAATGATAATTTAGAAAGAGGAAAAGAGAATGTTTGCGGGGGAAGAAATTATCTTGGAAAAGAACAAGGAAGACCCGGATTTGAGATATTGGTAAACAATTAATATTAGATTTATACTCCTTCCTTTCGAAACAATTGTCATGTTTTGTATAAAGTTAAGACAGTTTTTAAATATTTTTCATTTTGGGTTCATATAATAACATTTAATTAAATAATCATTTTAATGGAAAAATGTTTAACTTTTAGAGAATATAACTTTGTCTCATTTTAGATCTAACCGTTGATCTTCGTCAATCAGCGGTTATAATTTATTTCGAATTACTAATTAATTAATAAGTTTGACACTAATAAATTATAATCGTTAATTGACAGAAATCAACGGTTAAGATCTAAAATGACACAAAATTATATCTTTAAGAGTACAAATATTTTCCCCTTATTTTATTGATATTTTCTTTCATTTTGTTTAGTAAAAATGCTAAAAAAAATTTGTAGCTTCTAAAAGTTTTTGAAATAACTAATAATAAATTAAAATTTCAAAGTAACCATTACTGGAAAATAAATTTTTTAAAAAAATATTAGTATCTTCTAAAAGTTTAAAATAACTAACAATAAATTAAACTTTTAAAGCAACAATTATTTTATAAAAAAACTGCAGTTTTAATTATAATTGATGTTTGGAGTGAAAATGAATTCATTCCTTTCTAATATGACTCTAATTGATATTTCCACCGCATTTAACTGATGTTTTTTTTTTTTTGAGACTTATGAAAAAAATTATGAGTGTCAAAACAGGTTGCATGAATTTAAAATGATATGAATACACGTAACACGAATACGATACAAATTTTTATTCATGCCAGAATCTTAAACATGAACATGATACAAAATTTTTGCTAGTTGACACTACAAGACATAAATAACAAGTAAGTTATGGGTGATAATTGATAAAAAAAAAATTAAAAATGATCAAAATTAAAAAAATATATGAACATGATACAAAAATTTTGCTAGTTGACACTACAAGACATAAATAACAAGTAAATTATGGGTGATAATTGTAATGTCCCACATCGGTTGGAAAGGAGAACAAAGCATGCCATATATATGGGTGTGGAAAATTGAGGCCTTCGCGGGACGAGCATTTAACAAAACCGTTTACTGCCGCCGAAAGGGGTGGGTCTGTACAGAGCGGAAAATATCCGATGGTTAAGATTGCCATGAATTTAACATGATATGAATAGGGGAACAAAACCGTGCGATACTGCCGCCAAAGGGGTTTTTACAAAGCGGACAATATCCGATGGTTAAGCTTCCGCCTCCACTCTGGAGGCCTTTTGGGTTAACACGTAAAAGACATAAATAACAAGTAAGTTATGGGTGATAATTGATAAAAAATAAATTAAAAATGATCAAAATTAAAAAAATATGGGTCGAATTCGTGTTGGCGCGATAGTAATTTTTTTGCATATTATTTTTCAATACAAATATAATAGGAAGAAATGTTTATCCTTTTAAATGACACAACTTATATTATTTCACTCTCACAAAGAGATGGGACCCACACATTTATTTTTTTGTCAACTCTCTCTTCTTCTTTATCTATCTCCTTCTCTATCTTAAAATGACACAATCTTACATCTTTTAAAATTACATAACACTTAATTTACCCAATATGATATAGATATTTTTTGAATCAACCCTCGTATTGTGTTACAAGTCTATCCACGTGTTATAATCTGTTTTGAGACCATAGGAAAAACATATAAAACACAAACAGAACACTGACCGCGCATCATTATGAGGAGGGAGGATCGCATTATATTCCTTTGGAGTAAGTTACAATAATCCTAAGGAGGACTATAAAAAACATGCACATTCCATTCTTCGGCATATCCACTAATCAGTATGGACCACATGCATGCATACATATGTATGATACACTCTAGCCGTCCAAGGTTTAGTGAGTTCTCAGGGATTTATTATCCATCCTATATCAAATCACGTCTAACACAATATATTTAGTAAAATAAAATAAACTCGCACTTTGAAAATAGAAAACAAACCATAACCTATTTATACATGGCCTAGCCTATAAATCTATATATAAACTAACTTATATTATGTTATTTATCTTAATTAAAATAATTATTTAAATAATTGTAATCAATATAAAAATATTTTTTTATATTTATTTTCTGATTCTTGATAGGTATTAAAAACTTAGTATATTTAGACAAATGGAAATATCTCTCATGTTACCCTCACTTCAAAATATGGGCCTCTCTTCTTCTTCTTTTTCTTTTTTCCAAAAAATTGGTGGGGTTCATTTTATTTATCTCTTAACATGAGAGAACTTCTCTTATACTACATAAGAGAAGTAGTCCGTTTAGACAAATTAATAGGCATAGGCTATACTTTTTTATTTTTGTAATTGGTTAGTCTAAACCTATATTTTAATTTACGCTAGACTAATAAATTAAATCAGATTTAAAATATTTCATGCAAATATGATTTATTTAAATCAAAATCTAACCTAATCCTGCTCATTTATTTCTCCGGTCAATGATCGATAAAACATTAAATCCCGCTCACGAGAGTGGCAAATGGGTGATATTTTTCGCACCTAGAGACTTGACGAGCTTAATTAATGGGTACCGCTGAGTCACCTTTCAGCCATAGGCTTCTAAAGTCCTTAACCTCCGATCTAATGAGGATAGCCGAGCAACAGTGACCATTGTGCCACTGTTTCCACACAAATTTACCTAAATACCACATTCCTGAACTAATTTTTCAAACTGCCACGCAGACAAGGTCGCTTGCAGCAGTAACGAGATGTGTCAGGAAACTGGTGGTGTCAGAGAGAGAACAAATTTTAACAGACGTTTTAACAAGAATTGTAGGCGGTGATGTGTTTTTTTTTTAAATTTGATACTTGTTATCCATTAAAAATGTGACACGTCAGCAAACCGAGTTCGTTAGCGAAATTGTCCCCGTGGCAGATTGGGAAATAATATTGTTCGCGTGACATTTAGATAAAAAAATTGGTGAACAGTGGTATTTTGGTCAGTTACCTGGATACCCGACACCTCCATAGCCAGTCCTGCGCCCATTCTTTATACACGATTTGTCTGTAACTGTATTCAATTTCATCCATATAATCAGATGTTCGTGCTTGAACATGGGAAACATACCAGTTGACGTAAGTTTTTTTTTTTTTTTAATATTTCAATCTATTCATTATTTCCTGACTAGTTCGATTAAAGATGTATATGAAAATTAAAACTTTAAACTCCTCTCAAAAATAATACTGGAAATGATACTCTCATCCCTACTCAGTTCTCTTATGAACAAAGTTGTCCACAAACCTAGTTGCACCTCTAACCACATTTTTAGGGGATGAACGGATTCCATTAAACTCAGGTTATTTTTGTCTTTCCATATACACCAACAAACTACACCAAATATAATCACCCATTCATGGTGCTAGGAAGAATGATATTTTAATCTTATACATAGTATTCGGCACCTATTGATAGGTTACGTAATCGTATACCGTAAAGTTTTGACTTTTAAAAGATTATTTAAAAGTATGGGCTGAAAATTAAAGATAGTAACACGAAGTTTTGTATCAAACATATTCCATCAATCTTAATCAACTCATCCCATATAAAATAGGGTTATGATGGGTCAAACTGGATGGTTTGTCCCATTGAAATATTCATATATTTTTTTGGAATTATAATATTTCTCATATTGTAGGAAATAATTTTATCTCTTACACACATAAAAATATGTGTGTCTAACAAAAGAAAGAGAAAAAAAAAAATACAGGGGCCAACATATTTTTATATGTATTAGGAGATAAAATTAAAAATTATCTCAGTATTAGTTTGAACGTTATAATACTGAACATAAAAAAGCTCTCAAATTAATTTGGCTTAGTTTATCAAAAAAAAAAAAGGCTTTTTCCACTTCATTTTCCTCGGAGGACTACTATCGTTTTCTTATTTAATGGCACAAATAAATAGTTTAGCTTTTAATAATCATCATTTATGGCACACCCCTACTTACAACATCAAGAACACTAATTTTTTATTTGTTTTATATCGGATTAAGTGAGTTTTCGCTTTGGATTGTTTACTCAATTCATTTCTTTCCTCTGTAACTCTAATCTACCCTCTCTTCCCTCATCTTTTTCTCTATTCTTGGGATAAATGTTAGTTAAGATTCTGATATAATGGTGTTGGAAGGTAGTAGGCAAAGGTAGACAGAAAAAATTGTAGGTAGAATAACATATCCCTAATTATTATAATAAACAAATTCAAATCAATATATGTACCCTGAAAAAAAAAATTAAAACTATATAAAGTCTTGCAAATTGTATATTCAAAGTCTATTAATAACCTTCTCCTAAACAAGTTGGGGATGAATAATTAAATATTCAATAGTGACAACCCTCTACGTCGTTGCATGTCATCTTTCATGCCACTTAATTTCTCCTATCTTATGCCTACATGTGTTAAAACCTACCTGTTTCTCAAAATGATGTTTTAGAATTTGGTCTATTAAATTCCAAGCTTCATGTGCTCATATCGTTATAAAAAAGCTGTCAACGTGACAAGTTCATCATCTCATTAACTTGATTTTCTTATCCATAATTTTCAATGGACAATTGGACATTGAGTGTGGACATACAACATGCAACTCACATACAAATAGTGAGATCTCCATTATCCCTTATAGCATCATTCAAACACAATAGAGACATTTTTTTTTTTAAGAGATATGTTAGCCTAAAGTGCTGCATAAATGGCCAAATTTTAAACAATACTTAGAAGGTAAGGTCATACATATAGTGACTCCCATATATGCATGTTTATAAAGTATAAAACTATCTCAATATTTTTTGTCAGAGTCAACAACATGTTCGCGATGCTTATGACGGCATTTTCCATGTATTTCAAGCTAATGCGTGTGGCACGTTCAGCATTTTTTTGATGTACGAGTTGAACGAGATAAAGATTAAAGATACATTTTGTTGGGTAAATGACTATATATATATATATATATATATAGCTAACTAGTTAAACAAGGAGTTTTTTTTTTTAAAAAAAAAAAAAAAAACATAGACATGACCACGTACTAATTCAGATTATTAAAAACAATCACAATTATATAATTTTTTATTTCTATACCAATTTATTGATTAATTGACTAATCTAATCAAATTAATCACTAAGTTTTTAACCCACTACATATAAGGATTCGAATTCGAGATGATTAATTAACTGAAATAAATTTTTTATCAGTGAATAATCCACATATTTGGTGATACCATTATAATTTTGATATTGCTTTGATTAATACAAACTTTGGATAAGAAAGAGACAAAACATTAAAAATAATCAATATTATTGATTCTTAAATCATATATATATATATATATATAAAGCTAAGGAACAAATTTAACAACTTAACTTTCAAAACAAAAAAAAATTAACAAATATTTTTTTTGTAATGTTAACAACTATTATTTTAAGTTACCAAAGTTTTTGTGTTTAAAAAAATGAGGAAGGTTATAGTTACAACTTTTTTTTACAACCTCTTACAACCATATCTTATCACCGTTGATTTCCGCCAATCAACGGTTATCATTTTTTCAAATTAAACTTATTAATTAATTATTAATTCACAATAAATGATAACTGTTGATTGACGGAATTAACGATAATAAGATATGGTTATAAGAGATTGTAAAAAAAAAGTTGTAACTATAACCTTCCTCTAAAAAAATTGTGTTATTATTTCGCATATTTCAAAAATTCATTGTAAAAGTTATAAGATTCGACGATTAGAAAATCATAGAAAACCAATATAAAATCAAGGATCAAAATTGCAATTTTAATTAAAGACAAATGTTTGAATCTTAAAAAAAATCTTTCTATAGGGATTGTTTTTGGGAATTAGTTTATGGGGATTGTTTTTCTTATGTTGGATAACATAAAACAATCTTTTTATACACACAAATTGTATGTGGGACTCATTTTAAATTTTTTCTCTTTTTTATATTCTCTCCCCTCTTTCTTCCTTTTGTGAATATAGGAAAATTACTTTTATCTTATACAATATAAGAAAAATAGTTTCAAAAAGTTTATGGGATTGATTAGTCTCATTTAACTGAAGATATTTTATCTTCTATCACAGACACAGCAAAGCATGGGCCCCAGCCATTTATTAAAAAAAAACACACAATTCACCGAGAAGAATTTTGGTGCTCTTGTATCACTATTAATTCAGTGGTCCAAATCAATCAGAATGAAATAACTATTGAAGAGAGAGGAGAGAGGAGAAATAAAAAATAAACTTTTGTACAAGTGTCACTCATTAGATGAAAGGACCACGTAAGCTCGGAGCACCAAATTTTTTTCCCAATTCACCCAAATCGATGTATGAGCTGAAAAGCAAGCTTCTATTAGGTGACATAAGATTAGCTTTTCCCTTAGTTTATATATAAAAAACATTAGAATTACTTTTCTTATGTTACATAGAAAAATTATTATCTCCTACACTCACATTTTTCAAATGGGTCCCATAAAAAAAATTCCTCACCTTCAATTTTTTTCTCCTCTTATCTATTGTTTGAGTATGAGATACTAATTCTCTTATGCAATATAAGAGTATTACCCAAAAATATATATAATGATACGTACCCAAAAAAGAAAAGAAAATATTATCTTAACAAAACAAATGCAGCTTAGCAGAGGGAGAAGGAAAACCGATAACTTTTGGCCTTCTGGTCAGTAGTCAAATGATTTTAAACTGAGACACTAAAACAGCAGTAATTCTCATTGGTTAGAGACATTGAATATCGAGCCAAGGAACCACAACTTTCGATGGGATTTGAATGATTGTGTCAACGAAAATAGAACATACTTTTCTATGCACAGAAGTTTAAGCAGATTTCTTTTCTGATTAAACAATCAGTGACTCTTCCATTATCTTTATTCTTTTTTTATTGATAAACTCCATTATCCTTATTCAACTAAACCATGAGCGCGTCAACAACATTTCTCCACCAATACATAGTTATAAAGTAATTAAAAATGATATTTACATTTAATTACTTTTTTTTCCTTTAAAAAAAATTAAATGAGTTTGTAGATAAAATTTATCTTATGTGAAATAAGAAAAATAAAACCCAATTATAAATGATTTTAAATTACAAATGAGTTTGTAGTTTTTTTTTTTTGGATGAAAATGAGTTTGTAGTTTAATCAAGGGTTATCTTTACCTCATTTTACATGAGATAAACAATTTTCCTAATATATAAAAAGAAGTTGGGTTCCACCACTCTTTTTTCTCTCTCCTCTTACACGTGGGTCCCGCTCGTACTTTTATTTTTACAACATGAAGTAATTTTTTCCTACAACATAAGAAAAATATATTCATTTATTTAATGAGTTTAATGATTCCCATATGTGAGATTTTTATTTTATATAGTCACACTTTTTCATGTATATTGAAAATAAAATTATCTCCTATAATTTGGGAAACATTAATCTCTTAATTAATATTAAAAAGACTTTTAAGATACCTTAAATTGTAGCCATAACTCCAAATAAGTTATATAAAAATATTATTTTTTACTTCTAATTGTTTTTATATAAAAAATTGATGTTTAATTAATGAAATTTATTGGAGTAAGAACATATGGCGAAGCCTCCCATGTAGCAACTCACGACTACATGCCATTTCACATAATTAATGATTTAAATCGGCTTGATTATGAATAGAACTGTTTTAATTTTTGCCGAACTGATTTGAGAATCGGTTCAGAAATAATTTGAAACTAATTCGGCGCTAATGCAAAATTAATTTATGTTTCAGAACTGGTTTGGGTATACAAACAGTAACAAACTCATTCTAAATAAATCTCCAACCAGTTACGAACCAATATTTGAATCAGTTCCGTTCGATTTATTTATTTTATACACCGCTATAATTATGTTACATGTGATAACTCTCTCCTACACATCCTTCGTTAACTGTGTACCTTTCACACCACCAATGGATCAAAGAGAGAATGTTAAAAATTTGAATAGAGAAAAAATATTAATCTAATGGTAATTAGATAAGTAATAAGTTAATAGTAGAAAATTTTAGAAATGAAAATATCCCTCCTCATTTAAATATGCTTTCCTTCTAAGTCGGTAGTTATGTGCTTAAGGTTTTAGACATACTAGGGGATATATGTATATGAGTGAGGTAGTAATTGGACAATATGATACTCGTCGTACTTATATAGGGACGGGGATCATGGAATCTTTTATTCTGCTTCTGTTTTTTATTTTATTTTTTGGTCAATCTTAATTATGAGGAGGGATATTCTAACTACCAAATTTTTTCACTAACAACTTACTACCTATCTAATCACCATTAGATTAACATTTTCTCTCTCTTCAAAAACTTTTTAACATTCTCTCTCTTTGATCCAATGATGATGTGATGGATAGTAAGTTAATAGTGAGAATTTTTTATAGTTAAAATATCCTTACTCCTTAATTATTCCGCTTAAGGTCTCTTAGCTAGGAAACTATTTGGTTGGACTCGGTCCATGAAATACACACAAATTAAACTAGCAATCCAGAGTTGGTCATTGTTTCTTCCCTACACATGAAATGAAACTCATATGGATTCTAAATTTCCAATGATTAAGGGTGTGCATGACAACCTTCCCGGAATGAGTTTTTTTGTTAATTTCTGTTCCCGAGAATAAAAATGGATGAGAATTGCGTTTGATAAAATCGGTTTATTTTTTTGTTCCTGGGATGAACCGGTCTTTTTTTTTATGCTGGGGAACAAAAAAGAGAATAAAATTTTTTCTGCTTTTCTATTTCTGGGAATAAAAAGAGAATCAGTTTTCTCTCACACTCTCACCGAACCGTCACTGACCTTCAACCACAATTCATCGGACCACCACCCCTCCCTTCAATCGGCAGTACCACAAGGTCTGGTGCCGGTCTGGGCTGTGGGTAACACCTGCATGGTGGCCCCCACAAACATGTTCTAGATGATCCCTCCGAGCACAAATCAGTTGGGTGGAATTATGGGCTCGTCGAACCAGCAACCTCAGATATGAGCTTTATCTCCATCCATGACGCCCGTGTTTAACATGGCGGCAAGAGTTAAGGGATTTTTCTTTGGAAATTTACGATAAGCAAGAGTTGCACCTGAGACTCAACATACGCAATATTCCAATCAATGAAAAATTAAAGGTGTCTTTTTGTGATTTTTGTGAAAAAATCAATGAATAAATATGAAATTTGGCCCTTCGGGTAAAATCTGTCATTTGGTATTTTATACATACAGCTTATGAAATCTATAAACAAAAGAAAAGAAATAGATTTGTATTGTGTTGTCAAACATAATTCTAAATCTCAGAATGAAAAAAAAAAATTTGTGTTAACAAACATAATTCTGATTCTCGGAATAAAATTAAGATATGTTAACAAACGTAAGTCTGATTTTTAGAACTCTTCCAAGGCACAGAAATATAAAAGAATCATTTTTTTCAGAAATAGTGCCAAGAATTAGAATGATTGTCATGCGCAGCCTAAATCACAGTACAAGATACTCAAGAACTTTCTCTACGTAGGTACTTTTATAATTAAGATGCATGTGCTTGATATATGTAGGTAAATGGTTTCTATTTTTCCGGTTAATATCACGTTACGTACGTATTTGGGAGTTTTGGCCTTTATTGGGGAAGGTTAACGGTGTATTTTATTTATAGAGGAGGCACATGTTATTTTTTTATTTCAAAGGGTTTGCTTTTGTCGCTGCATATAAGCTATTTACGGTAAGTTCAATATGATGTTATTTTGAAGTGAAAATCATGGTATTTTTGTAATTTTAATTTATTTTAGGATTATTATAATCTTTATAATTATAATTTTTTAATCTTTTAATTTTAAAACGACGTCGTCTTGGAAGTAAATGCAAATAATTTATCTACAATAATTGCAAAAATATTTTTCTATGTGTACTTCAAAGCATAGAAGTTTCGACTATGCATACAAGTTCTTTTGTCTTTTCTTTTTCGTCCCCTCAAATTCGGACGAGGGATGAGAAAGCAAATTCTTCATTTATTATACAAGGGAATTTTTTTTTTTGGTAATCTAATGTACGAGGGACTTTATTTACTATTCACGTAAACTTTCTTCATTAATAAATTAGATTGAGTTCTTTTAAAGTCAAGAATTCACTTTAAGTTAAAATAAAAATCAAATAAAAAATCATAACTTTTTTCTTGAGCCAAGTTCAAACAAGTTTCTTTCACGAAAACAAGGTTCTTAATTACCATTGTTACCATAACGCAAGCGAAATAGATCAAAATAAAATGATAAGTATTTTATCACCCTTTGGCCTTTATCTTTAAAGGGAGGATATTCTTCCATTAATATAAGGAGTGTTTTACCAAAATTTTCTACTACCAACTTACTACCTATCTAATCACCATTGAATCAAAGAGAGAGAATGCTAAAAAGTTTTTTAAAAAAGAGAAAATGTTGATCCAATGGTGATTAGATAGATAGTAAGTTGGTAATAGAAAATTTTGGTAGTAAGAATATCCCTCCTCTTATCTTTATATGTTCTTTTATCAATTGTTGATTAATTTTAACGGTTGATATATTCTCAAATGACGTCATGTCCCCGTCAAACGATGAAACATTTTAAACACTTTTCCCCCATTGATGTGATGAGAATGTGGCAGAAATTGGAGAAGTTTTCGGCGGCATCACTTTCTTAATTTAATCTAATTCTGGGTTTAAATATCTTTACATTTCTAAGTGCCTATTTGAGAGGTTTTATTTTAGCTTCCATTCTCTTTATAACTAACAGCTGAGTGAAACAGGTTTTTACAAAAGTTTTTATATTAAGATGAGTTTTTTTTTTTTTTTTATAATGAAGAAAAAAACCAAAAGCTCATAGGAAGAACTTTTTTTAAGTTGTATCAACTTTTTCTGAAATGTGTTTTTTTTTTAATGAATAGATTTTAAATAATTTCTAAGCTAAAAAATTTATATAATCATCAAACAACTTGTAACTTTATTTTTTAAAGCTCTTTTTTTAGCTTTACCTTAAAAGTAATTTTTAACTTAAAAAAAAAAAGGGTAACAAACACTATGGTTGGCAAAACGGGACAACCCGGCCCGGCCCCGACCCAACCCGTAAAAACGAGTCGGGTTATGGTTGGCTCGAAAAAAAAAAATGAGCCAGAAAATCCAACCCAACCCGACCCGAGTCGGGTTAAGGTTGGCTCGCGGGTTGACTTAAAAATATGGCTCATAGGTTGGCTTGAAAAAATAGCTTGCGGGTTGGCTCGAAAATTGCTCGCGAGTTGGCTAATTTTCAGTATATTTAAATGACCCTGTAATATTAATACACCAGCTATGTGACTTCCATTAGCTTAAACAAAGAGTTACAAAATAAGAAATAAAACAAAATATTTTAATTTCGAATTTTCTTCACAATAAATTTGCATCAACATCAAGAAATAATCAGAATCACTTACTACCAAGTGGGTAAGATATTTGAACCAAACAGAGCCAACAGAGCCTAATAATATAAAAATGGCAGGGATGTGAGAAGATTAGGCATTTAGGTTTAGAGAAGGAAGAAAAACGATGACAACATCTGTGAGTTTTGTCCATTTTTGTATATTATATTTTGTATTTTTTTATATAAAAAAAAAACTCAATCTGCTAGCTAGCTCGTTTGACCCGCGGGTTGGCTTAAACACGCTCCAAAGATAATCCTCATTAGACCAACAACTTTTAAATATTTATTCTAATTCTTTGAATTCCACTCTTGAATAATTCATTCCAATCATGTAATAATCGATTTTAGACTCATTTTCTTTGCAACTTTATTTTTAATTACAATAATGGTTACTAATAGGCTGAAGTTTTTGCCCATCAATTTGCTACCCTGGGTTTTGCAAACCAAATTGTACTTGGAATGATCAAGTCCAAACCATATTTTATGCAATCTCTCTTTTCTGGATCTTTTTGTATCACTCTGAATGAAATCCTTATTTTATTTTTTATTTTTTTGGTACAATGAAATCCTTATTTTTGCTTTGTATATGTATATACAGGATCTGTGGCCACTTATCTAGCTTCGATACTAAGCAGGCTAAGCCCATCAATTTAATGGGTTGTTCTTTTCTTCATCTCAGTCATTTGGACTTCCTGGGCACAAAGATAGAAATGTTCCTCTAATAACCTATAAACAAATCTTTAAAGGCTCATCTTATTTATTTATGTATCAAAGCCCAGGTTTTTATTAAAAGACTATCACAATTTTACGCACATGTTATATATACACTCGCATCTGAGAGATCCAATTTATACTGCCACGACTAGTAACAGTTTCACAAGTCAGACTAAGAAGAATATAAAAATACATATTCTAAACATAATTAAGATTTTCATTTAAAAAATGTTTAAAAATATAAAAAAAAAATTTGTAATCAAATATAATATAATTTAATATAAAATAATATATTTACGTGAAATTTCATATTATGTGTCACTTCCAAATTTATTCATGTTTTCTTCTAATATTTAGTCTTTATATGCTTCTTTTACAATTAAATTTAACTATTCAAACGTAATGATTAATGATAATAAAAATTTATCTAAATATTAATATCGATCGATTTAAAATAATATAAAATCAACACATTTTTTATGCAATAATAAAATGATAATGAAGAATCGAATCACACTAATTTATGATTAACTTATTTATTTTTATGGCAGCTATGAAACACCTCTTACAAACATTCTTTATACAATTTACCAAATAATTAAATTTTTTTCTCACGTTTTCATGAATAAAATTATATTTTGTATTATTCCTTCAATTGTAGAGGTTGATAATGTAGTCAAATCAACTCATTCATAAAGGGTCAAACTCAATTTACTTGTTGTACACCTTTGGCTTTTCTTATGGTTGTTTTGGTTGTTTTTTTTTTTGCTTTGGTTTCTTCTGCGCATGTGTTGAATTCAACATTCACATTTGGGTGATGAAGTGGTGTGTTTGCTTTCAAACCTCACATACATACCTAAGCCAAATATAATGAGACAAAAATTTTGATATCATGTAGTAACGAAGATTTTGATATCACCTAAAAAAATCAATTTAATCAAAAAATTTAATTTGTTAAATAAAAGTTATATTAATAGTTTTAGAAAAGGTTTATGTTTACAATCTTTTTTCTTACCATTAGATTAATTTTTGATCAACGGTTTGCAATTTTCTCTTCTCTCTCATCAGTCTTACCATCTCCTATATTCGCTCTCCCTTGAGTTTCCTCGGAAGAAAACAAACCACTCATTGGAAGAGGAAGACAATTGATTAATTATCCAATAAAAACCAAACAATGGAAGAGGTATCACATTTTCTTGAGTTTTCAAAAACCCTAATCAATCCTTGTTCTCATTCTTAGGTGATTCTCTTAGTCAAAACACTTCATTTCATCATCCATTCACCTTTTTTTTCTTTTTTTCTTTTTTTTTTCTAAATCTCCAAAATCAAACATAAAATTATACTTTTTCTCTTTGTTTTCACTGATCCCTGCGATTAGATGCTTATTTATTTTTATTTTGTTGCAAAATTTTCTATTTCGAGTCAGTTTCTGTCTTACATTCGACATTCATCATATCTTGCCTATCTCTTACGCTTAGATAAGCCTAGTGACTCTTGCTCTATGTGCAGCAATAACTGATATTGATCGAATTTAAAATACAAGTGTAATTTCATGTTAAATGAGCTCTATTTTTTGTTGCATCCGAATAGATAATAAGGAATAATAAAAAAAAAGACATACTGAACTGTTCTTCTGGCTATGCTTGAAGAAAATGCTTGTTTTTTATGACATTGTCCCTGTCCAATTATTGTAGGACAATGTGCTCTTATTTATTGTTAGTCATTAAGGAATAGTTGAATAAATTTCCTTCTTTTTTTTTTTTTTCTTTTTTTCTAAAACTTCAAATGTTTTATGGCCTTATTTATGATGGTCTGCTCTTATTTCTTTCTTTTTCATCGAATTTCGTGTCTCAATTTTTTTTACTAGGTGGCACACCCCATATGTTTTATGAGTCAGTGGGAGATAAAATGTTTATTCCTAAGTTTATGGGAAAATATTTTCTCATGTTGCATGAGAATTCAATTCTTATGTTATGATCTTTCGATTTGCGTGTAACGTTTTTCTTTTTCTCTTTTTAATAAATATGGGGCCACCACTAGTTGAGTCACAACATGAGAATTCAATTATCATGCAACATGAGAAAATCAAACCCCTAAATTTATATCCCAAACTCAAGGTTTTTTCTTTCTTTTTTATTTTCATTTTTCATTAATTTTTTTTTGTTGATTGTAGTTTTTAAATTTCTGGCCTTTGTCTAACTAGGTTTCTGTTGAATTTTTTTTGGAAAATATCCAAAGGTTTTCAAATCTCTCTTTCATGATTTTGGAAGGAAAAAAAATGGGAAAGTTCTATTTCCATTGTTTATAGGAGGTAAATTTTAAACGGGATTGTAGAAATTTCAAAAGTTTTGATGAATGATTTTAAAACAATTGCTTCTTATTTGGATATAAAGGGTGGCTTTTGATCCATATAAAGTCTATTTATAGATGAATATGGATCAAAAGCCTGCAAAGTATTCGTAACACGCCACGCAGGGGTGGACTCAGTAGGGGGCTAGGGTGGGCCACCGCCTTCTCTAAAATTTGGGAGTTTTTTTTATAATATATGTAGAAAAATGTGACGATGAAATTATCGTGTTGTACACATTTTTTCCTTCAGTTCCTCATGCTTCTGCTCATACTCTTACCCATATTTTTCGTTGAAAACATCATATCATCCTCTCTCTTCTTTCCGTGTTCCGTCCATCACCAACCTTCTTCTTCAGCCTTTCGATTTTGGCTATGTAAATTCTAGAGCCAGGCATAATCAACTTCCACCTTCCTAAGATCATTGCATGTATGTATAGTCATAGACCATCTTTGATTACATACATTGAAAAAGAAATTATTTTGAGTTTTAGTAAGGATTCAATTACATATAAGTTTAATAATATCAAAACACGTACAGAAAGAGTAAGTGAAGTGATATTAATTTCTGTAATAGATTTCTTTCAATTTTTTGTATATTAAGTTTGTATTATATTCCAAACATTTTTATTTATGATACAGTATTTTTTATCTTCACCCCCTCTTATTAAAATTCCTATGTCCGCCACTGACGCCACGTATAGAGACAGGTTCAATGAGTCAAATTGATGTTAAGACATGTTGACTTGTCGTGTAACATTATTATTATTATTATTATTATTATTATTATTATTATTATTATTATTTTATTGGCCTAGAACTTAACTCTCAATTGCTAACTCTTACAATGTTCTACTCCCATAATTTCAGGCATCAATCCTTGCGGCTTAGAAGTATATAACCGCTTATCATCTAACTCAAAACTTCTTTACGCTTATAACATTCTACACTCCTATCATTCAAGGTACCAATGCTTGCTGCTCAAAGGTATGCTTACCCTAACTGCCTTATATGTCTCTCTTTCCATTTTCTTTAATTATTTTTCTTCTCTCTCAAGAGATGATGGAAGTGTAAAAGATTAGGTACATGATGTTTGCATTCTGACTAAAAGCTTATGTTTTTCTGCTTTATTGTATCTCACTATTGCATAAAAATGATTTCTTTCCGATTCTTCTACATATTCAATTTTGAACTTAGTGCTAATACTTCATCTATAGATTTATCTGTTCTCGATATGTTTATATCCCAAACTCAAGGTGCTATTTTTTCCTTTTTTTGTTTTCATTTTCCATTCAAAATATTTATGAATATTATTTTTCAAATTTTTGGCCCTTGTCTAACTAGGTTTATGTGGAAAATTTTGGGGGAAAAATCTAAGGGTTTTCAAATCTCTCTTTCATGATTTTGGAAGGAAAATAAGAGGGATTGGATGGGGAAATTCTGCTTCCATTGTTTATGGAAGGTAAATCTTAAACGAGATCATATGATCTGAAATTTTAAATGTTTTGATGAATGATTTTAAAATGATTGCTTGTGATTTGCATATAAAGGATGGCTTTTGATCCATATAAAGTGCATTTACAAATGAATATAGATCAAAAGCCTACCAATTATATGCATCACACCTAGAGCCGGTAAAATGGGTTCGGCGGCGGGCCCACCCGCCCCACTAGCTAAACGGGGGCAGGGCGGGATGAGTTTTTCAATCCATCTCAAAAGTGGGGTAAGCTTATTTGATGGCGAGCATAGATGGGCCGAGGCAGATTCAGTGTAAAATAAGCTCAGACTAGCGGACTAACCCACCCAGCCTGTCAAACGGGGCCGGGCGGAGCAGGCCGAGTTTTTGGCGGGGCGAGGAGGGCCGCCACTTTGCCACCTCTAATCACACCTCGAATAGAGATAGGTTCAATAAGTGAATTGATGTCGAGGCGGGTTGATCTGTCAGATTATATTATTATTATTATTATTATTAATTTATTGGCCTAGAACTTAACATACGATTGCTAACTCTTAAAATATTTTATGCCCCAATAATTTAAGGCATATATTCTTGCGGCTCAGAGGTATGTAACTGCTTAACATTTAACTCACAACTGCTTTACCCTTGTAATGTTCTACGCTCTCATCATTCAAGGCATCAATGCTTGCAACTTAGTGGTATGTAATCCTAGTTGCCTCACATACCTCTCTTTCCCTATTTTTTTAATTCTTTTTCTATTCTCTCTCAAGGAGGATGTCAGTGTAAGAGACTGGGTATATGATGTTGGCATTCAAATTTTAGTCTTTATGCTTCATTATACTTCTTTGTTTCGATTGTTTATAGAAGGTAAATCTCAAACGACATTGTAGGATATGAAATTTTAAGAGTTTTGGTGACTCATTTTAAAACATTTTCTTTTGATTTGCAAATAAAGTTGCTTTTGATCCAATATTTTAAGTTTATATTTTTTTTTATTATGCAAGTGGATTGATTTGCTAACCCATTTTTAACCCACTTATAAAATGTAATCAACCTATCTTGCTTCATTTTTGACAAGTTGGGACAAGTCGGGTCAAGTTGATCCACGATGCGAGCTCTATACACCATGCTCTTCTCTAGATTTATTGTTGTCTGGTCAAGTGGGTTGGGGTTCTTTTACCCTTTATCCTAACCTTAATCTTCTTTCCTATTGCCATCCTTCCTTCCTTATTAAGACGATATGACCCTTTCTTCTTACTACGACCCAAAAAGAAGGGAACCTTTCTTCTTATTGGACGCAAAGGGATGTCAAGTGAACGAGCATTGCCAAACACAAGGGAACCTTTTCTTTCAAAGCCTAATCCCATGTAACAAAGATGGGGTGGAAAATATAACCATGTTATG